>JARQZK010003089.1:0-82500 GCA_030704885.1 Cynegetis impunctata | reverse complement strand
GGTACAGGTGAATAGTGGTCAACGGTGGACAGAAACACATCTGGAAAGCGGAAGCAACACAAAAGGGGAAGATTGGTCTCCGAAGTCCTGAAAGACAACCGATGTGGAGGGAG
This sequence comes from Cynegetis impunctata, assembly GCA_030704885.1. Lineage (NCBI taxonomy): Eukaryota > Metazoa > Arthropoda > Insecta > Coleoptera > Coccinellidae > Cynegetis > Cynegetis impunctata. The sequence goes on along the minus strand of JARQZK010003089.1, from coordinate 82,387 downwards.
AAAACTTCGAAACAAAATAACCCGGTCCTCCAGGTTGGGGGTTAAGGCGTCAGGATAGTTCCCTGTCACTTGTGAAAGGATACGCATACTAAAAAGCCTAACAAATGTCTCGGTATTTCGGACAGATCACACGGAAAACGACACAAGCTACGGAAAAGGAATATGAATATTGGAACTTGGAATATACAAGGAATTAAAGGAAAATCGGAATAAATTACCAAAGAGTTACCTAACTTAGATATTGATGTGGTGGTATTAACTGAGACAAAGAAAAAGGCCACTGGCACAGAAACCATATACAACTATATACACATATTTATTGGAGTTCCAAAACATCAAAGAGCGAAGAGAGCAGTGTTTGTTATGATACATAAAAGACATCAACGTAAAGTGACTAACTTCTAAACGATCAATGAAAGTATTATTAGGGTCAACCTTAACATAAATCAGAAACCAGTTAGAATACTTGGACTCTATGCAATCTCTGATGACGAGCCATTAACAGCAAAAGACGAATTTTTTGAACGGGTTAGCGATGAAATCATATAAATAGGAAAGTCAAGATAATATGATGATACTTGGAGACCTGAACGGTAGAGTTGGCTGTAAAATTAGTGATAAAGTGCTGGGCCCCTATGGAGAAATAAACCAGAACGACTACGGGGAAAGGTTGATATAAATATGTGAACATTACCAACTAAAGATAACAAACAGATTTTACAAACATAAAGACATTCATACATACACATGGGAGTAGCATTACATATAAGATACCTTAAAAACTTGTACGAAGGCTCAACAACAAGAATAAAGATGGGTAATGATTTATCAGAGGAATTTTTAGTAAATAAAGGTTTGCGCCAAGACTGATGTGTATCGCCCACATTGTTCAAGATATATGTAGCTCGAGCTTTATACTAATGGAAAAGGAAATGTAAAGGAATGAGTATTAATCTTGGAGAAACATGTTTATATACTCTTCAATTTGCCGATGATCAAGTGATTATAGCAAATGAAAAGGACGATATAGAATACATGGCTCGAAAGCTACAGGAAGAATATAAAAGCTGGAGATTGGAGCTTAAAACGCAAAAAACGAAATACCTCCCCATAGCAGCAGAACCGTCTAACATCCAACTAGACATAGACGAGATAGCAGTTGCAATGAATATACATATCTAGGTGTGGAGTTCGACACAACAGGAACAGATGATAGGGAGATGAAAAAGAGAACAACACAAGCCAGAAGAAGCATAGGCTGTCTGAATGGGATATTATGGAGTCGCGAGATAGGAAAACAACGTAAACATAATATATATGAAGTTTTTATTCAAAGTAGCTTATGTTATGCGCAGAGACATGGAGAGTGACATGGATGCCTTTAGAAGATCACTAGGTATATCCAGAAGTACGAAATGACGACATCAGACAACGGATGGGGCTGGATGGCTCGCTGATAATGGACATTGAGAAAAAACAGTTGATATGGTACGGACATGTCCAAAGGATGGAGAAATCTGACTGCCGAAAGTAGCCATGCAGTGGGTATCACAAAATCGTAGGAAATGAGGAAGATCCAGGAAGGCATGGAAAAAGGAATAAATAAGGCTATGCGTGCTAGAGAATTGAGAAAAGACCAGTGGAATAATAGAAGCGAATGGAAGTTAGGTATCCGACAACGTCGAAAGACGATTATATATGTGTAAATATATCTATATATATATATATATATATATATATATATATACATATATATATATATATATATATATATATATATCAGTGGCGGCTCGTGAGGTTTTGGTTTGAGGAGGCTACAAGAGGTGTTAAAAAATACACCATAGGCGAAAATTTTTAGGATTTCAAGGTCAACCGCCTTATAATTTAAAGAAAATCAAAGTAAAACAAGCACCCTAAGCTATTAATTTGTTTTCACTTTCGAGTGTCTACCTTGAGACCTACAACTCCTATTTACAATATTCGCAAAAACTCTTCTCAGCCAATTAATCAATTCATCTATTCATCAAATTTTTTCTTTCACAAAATAGGTACCTACCTACCTACTTAACGAATTTGTTAATAGCTGGTGAGAGCAAATAAAAAGTTATTATATATTTTTGAAGATTAGGGGGATTCTGCGATCTTTAACGTTAGCAAAATGATCTATAATATCCTCATAAAATTTTTTGTCTTTTGCCAAAAGTTTTACCAATTCCTTTTCAATAGACAACAAACTACTATTTTTCAAACGATCCTATCTCATTGAATTTCGTAAATAAGTTTTAATTCTCTTAAGAGTGGAAAATGAGCGCTCTACGGAAGCCGATGTCACCGGGATAGAAACAATTAGACAAAGAGTTTATAAACTTAGGGTAAATCTTGATTTAAATCATTATCAAAAAGGTATTTAATAGATCTCACATGATTTTCATTTTGCCCCAAAATTTCATTGTCATTATAAACAACACACAGTTCACTTTTTATGGCCACCTTATCAAAAAAAGTGTATTTTTGACATAAATTTTCCAAAAGGTTATCTGGAAAATTAGCCGAAAATCCGGTAAACAAATTTTTATTGAGTAAGTCGAAGAAATGCAGTTCTTTCAAATCAGAGAACCTTATTTCTATTTGACCCCTAATAGTATCCAAAATTTCATAAAATATTTGCTTATAGTGAAGCTCCATATCTGCGTAACTGCATTTCTTTCGTTTTTGGCTAAATTGAGTCGTATCATCAGTAGTTTGAAATACAGAAAATAGTTTCTCAAAATAAACTGTCTTCTGCACGAAATTCTGAAATTTTTTCCAAAAGAAACTTGAGCCGATTTCGTGAGTAAATTACATCTGAAAACTTGTGCTGTAAGATTTGAAAAACTATTTCTGTTTGTTCAAAAACTAATTTAAAGATGTTTAAAAAATATATAAATTCCTCATCTTGTAAGTAAGATATTAATCCGCGTGCTGTATTTTCACACATTTTCACTAGTAAAAAGTAAACACTGCCAACAAAATAATTTATTTTTTACCTGTGATCCGGTTAGGCAAGGATGTCTCCCATAATTCCTTGTATTAAAACCGCGGTTTTGTTGTCTGTTACGCTGCACCAAATTGTTTAATTCAGGGTTAGGTCGCAATGTTTTTATCAAAACTTTATCCTCATAACTTAGTACACTAAAGTTATGGGATAACAAATATTCCACTAAGTCACCATTGAAATTTTTGAAATTAACTTCAGTAACCAAACTCATTTTAAAACAATACGCGAGCAATATAAGTAAACACGCTGCTATTAGTAACTACGATCACACTACGATTCAATTAATGCTTTCCAACGAATTCACTCGATGTCACGCGAAATTCTATAGTTGTGATTGGTCGACATTGTATGAGACTGGGTTCCTATCCGTGTTGCCATTTACATATGTTTTGCTTTTCTATTGCAATGAAGTATTCATTGTATTTGCACCGTTGTTTGCTTTTCTGTGGCAGGCATAATGAACGTTGAGAATATACCTTTCCATGCCTCCGCAGCGTTGCCACAAATCTTGAAATGAATGAAATGCAGTAAATGTAAATACCTTCTATCGTGATCAATAAATTATATTACATAATGTACGTTGAAAGGAAGGTAGGTGCATAAAATAATATGATTTTGATTAATATGAATATGCTGAATGCTGACTATTCAATATAATATATTAGTGATACACGGAATATTATTGAGGAGGCTTAGCCTCCTTAGCCTCCTTTGACTAGCCGCCCCTGATATATATATATATATATATATATATATATATATATATATATATATATATATATATATATTATATATATATATATATATTATATAATATATAATTATATATATATATATATATTATATATATATTATATATTATATATATATATATATATATATAAGGCGAAGGGTAGTCTTGACTGACTAGTTAAAGAAAAAGTAGATAAATCGTGAGGATGCAGTCAAAAGTACTGGGCTGTTCTTAAAGAAGGCTCTGTGTTATTATGTCAACGTTTCGAAAATTCTTTATTTTCTTCTTCTTCAAGACATCTACAAAGAAGGTTTACAATGCACAAATTTTCTTTTAAAAAACAATTAGGTTAAAAACATTACTCAGTTAACTTGAGGTTAGTAGTGAAAAAGTCAACATCAACCAAAACACCTAAAAGTCATCCCTACTGAAGTGGATAACATCTATTAATAGTTTTAATCACTTATAAAATCAATTGACTGTAAAATTTCCAAAAAGGTTATAATATTTTCTTTTCGGCAGACGAATTGCGGAAAGCCATGCTTGTCTGTGAGAAGATTTCAACCACAGAGTGAGAGGAAAACAATTGAAAAATGAAAATTGAACATCTCAAGGAAAACAAGGTTACCAGGAGTCACACCAAAAACATGACCAATCAGAATTAACTGTTGTTTAGGGAAACTGGGGTGTCAAGTTCCAATTTCATAATGTAATTATAAATATTACTCAGGTTGTTTAAATCAGTTTTCTTGTTCATACTGTTGGCGTCCCTCCCGATGAAAAACATTTCCTTGAAAAGTCTCTTTTGCAAATTATTCTCAGTACATAGTACTTCTAAACATTTAATGGACTATAATCAAGTAGAAGTACTATGTACTGAGAATAATTTGCAAAAGAGACTTTTCAAGGAGATGTTTTTCATCGGGAGGGACGCCAACAGTATGAACAAGAAAACTGATTTAAACAACCTGAGCAATATTTATAATTACATTTTGAAAATTGGAACTTGACACCCAGTTTCCCTAAACAACAGTTTAATTTATGATTGGTCATGGTTTTGGTGTGACTCCTGGTAACCTTGTTTCCTTGAGATGTCAATTTTCATTTTTCAATTGTTTCCTCTCACTCTGTGGTTGAATCTTCTCACAGACAAGCATGCTTTCCGCAATTCGTCTGCCGAAAGAAAAATATTATAACCTTTTTGGGAAAATTTTACAGTCAATTGATTTTTATAAGTGATTAAAACTATTAATAGATGTTATCCACTTCAGTAGGGATTGACTTTTAGGTGTTTTGTTGATGTTGACTTTTCACTACTAAACCTCAAGTTAACTGAGTAATGTTTTTTAACCTAATTGTTTTTTAAAAGAAAATTTGTGCATAGTAAACCTTCTTTGTAGATGTCTTGAAGAAGAAAATAAAGAATTTTCGAAACGTTTGACATAATAACACAGGCCTTCTTTAGAACAGCCCAGTACTTTTGACTGCATCCTCACGATTTATCTACTTTTTTTTTTTTTTTTTTTTTATATATATATAAATATTTATATATTTAAATATATATAATAATTAAAATATATATTAAAATATATATATATATATATATATATTTATATATATATATATATATATATATATATATATATATATATATATATATATATATATATATATATATATATATATATATATATATATATATATATATATATATATATATATATAAAATTTTCATATTTCGGGCTAAATATGAAGATCCTAAGCAGTAAACTCCAAAAGTAGCGATTTCAACATCAACGTTTCTGATGAAAACTCCGAACACTGTTACAATTTCTTCTGGATGACTTTGATTTAATGATTGACATTAATTCAGAAAGATTTACAACAAGATACAATACCGCTATAGATGCAGTTTTTTTGGGATGCCTACTTGAATAATATTGAATCGCAAACATATGCGCCCTACTTCAGTTACCACAAACCAATAACTAATGATGTTGAATGTACTAATTACGTTAGTAATTAGTTCATATTTTCATTTGTATTAATAATAAAGAGGTTATCTCCATAACTTTTCAGAAAAAATTTTTAATTACAATGTTGTTACCAGTCCTTCATTTATTTAATTCTCATCATTCAATTAGTCATTGATTTATTTTATTTTGCCTGCTTTTAATACATTATATATAGTGAAAAAAACTTCGTTCCAACTGGTAGTCTCACGACACCTTCCTTTTCTATTTTCATATATCCATAATAATAAGAAGTCTTGGGAATTTCAGATTCCATCTATATTAGTAGAATTCGCACAGTAGGGCAGAGGTGGAATGAAGGGGACATTTTTGTTGTAGAGGTTCATGTGAATGCTCGATATAATACTTCAAATAGGTTCAACCTGAATGAGAGGACTACATTGATATTCTATTGAAATAAAACTATATAATTAATATTTATTTATTCTCAGGTGAAAATTTTCACAATTTTAAAAAATGTGCGTTATGTCCCTTTCAAAAATAAACTGTATTGAAAGGGACGGGCTAAATTATGAAAGGCCACTCCATATTATCAATATGAAATCACTTTATAACATATTAATAGTAGTCAAGTTTTGTGTAAATATTGAATTTTTAAGTAACAAACAATCAACAGTCTTAAAGTTTGGTAATCCGGCTATCTTAGAATAAATCCAATTAGGTACTAATTGTGCAAAGATGTATGATGACAAAATCAGCAAAAAAATTAAATAAAGATACATTTAAAAAAAAATTAGGAAAAATAACTGAAAAATAAAGAGTTTTATAATTTTTTTCTTGAAGTAGTTTTCATTTTTAATAAGAGTAATAATCAATAATCGCAATATAGAAAGGTACTTCCCATTCATAGCCGGTTGTAGTGTCCCCTTCATAAAAATCACTCAATAATTAAAATATAACCATAAAACCGATTACCAATAAATACAATTTTACTGGACTTTTGTTCTCGTACTGTCTTAAACTAATCGATCACAAGCACTGGTGAAAAATACTTATCAATTAAAAAAAAAACAACAAAAAATTACTTTTGTGTACGGTTACGAACAATTGCACGCCGACGGCATCTTTAAATTACAGGAGTTTGACGTTAGCTGCGAATGGTTGTGCTTCGGGGTTGCCACAGAACAAAATATTTTGTCCACGACTGTACTATAAATCATTCATTATACGTGTGCTTCCTGAAGTATAATTATACCTATTATTCACTAGTATTGAATAATGATTTATTATACACTGCATGACGTCACACTCAAAACGTATGTCCAAACTTGAGACTATCATTCACATTGTTAGGATAGTATTGTTATTAGATTTTTAGGTTTTATGTAACTAAGATAACTTTTGGGCAAATTATTAAACTAATATTTAATATAATGCCCAACTTATTGAATATTTACTCTAATAAATTATCTATTTCATTTTTACCAGAGTGAAAGAAAGGAATGGAATCGATGTCAAGTGAAATAGTTGACGTTTACGTGAGTTTGCAGTTTTCAGTGAACACAGAAAATGTTATGTCAACGCTTTTGATAACTATTTTTATTGTTGAAAATGCAGATTATTACTAATTTTTCCGAGGAAGTCGTGGTTAAAGTATAGTATTCTACTCGCACAAAATTACAATTTTCCACTCGGGTGAATTGCGACACTCGCTTGCAGCAAACTTCACCCTCGTGAAAAATAGCAATCATTTTGTGCTCGTTGAATAATATACTATTTTCTACTGGGGACGTTTATTATTTTACCGGTTATTTGACTTGTCCCTTTCAATACGTGTTCCTTTCATGCCACCTCTCCCCTAATAGACCGGGAGATGGTGACACAAAATATTAGGTCATTTGTACCAGTATGGCGGTTCTTCAGGGGTCTAATTACGGAAAGGCAAGAAGGAAAAGGGTGGTCTTAGCGCTGGTACCGGCGGCCCAATCGCGTGGGCGTTAATCGAACGCGTCGTAGAAATAACGAGTGTCCAACGATTTGTTCCACAAAAATGCTTGTATTTTCAGATAGTCGAAAAAAAATAAGTAGGTGGTAGCGTAATGCCATACTTCTCGGGTGTGACTTACAGCCCGCCATACCGACGTGAATACATTAATTAAAATAAAACAATTCAACCATTTGTACCAGGCTAATTTTTGCATAGCTAATCATCGTCGAGTAGCCATTCACGAAAATCACCTTGCTATACTTTTCAGGCAGTTCCCAATGGCCGCCATACCACTGCAACGGAGTAATTTTTTTTTCGCCAAACGATTTGTACCAGCATTGCATTTGAATTTTTGGAAAGTATTTGATAAAATGTGACTATTATTATTTTTTCCACCTGATTTTTCGATCCGTTTTCAAGGTACAAAACATAAAATCATTTGTTACAGTATGGCATCATTGATTCGGTTGATTTGGATAAAAGTCAACCTAAAAAAAATTATCCTATACTGTAACTATGGGGCGGAAGACTGTCACATTCGAGCAAGATATGAAAAAAAATGAATTGTAACAATTTGGAACGCGAATTGTAACAATATGGCATTTCAAATCATTTCCAAACTTGAAAAAAAAAACTATGCTTTGGGAAAATTACACCGTACTTATGGTCAAGTGCAGGTATACGGCGGCAGTGGTATGGCGGACATTGGAAACTGTCGGAAAAGTATGGCAAGGTGATTTTCGTGGATGACTACTCGACGATGATGAGCTAAGCAAAAATTAGCCTGGTACAAATGGTTGAATTGTTTCATTTAAATTAATGTATTGGCGTCGGTATGGCGGGCTGTAAGTCACACCCGAAAAGTATGGCATTACGCTACCGCCTACTTCTTTTTTTTTTCGACTATCTGAAAATACAAGCAGTTTTGTGGAACAAATCGTTCGACACTCGTTATTTATCCGACGCGTTCGATTAACGCCCAAGCGATTGGGCCGCCGGTACCAGCGCTACGACCATCATTTCCCTTTTTGCCTTTACATAATTAGACTCCTGAAGAACCGCCATACTGGTACAAATGACCTAATATTTTGTGTCACCATCTCTCGGTCTATAAGTCAGAAATTAAATAGTTCTACGTTCAATGAGGCTTATCTGACAATTAACGAAGGTTGATAACTCTCCATGTATGTATGTACATTTAATAACTAAATTAACATATTTCATAAACAAATTCCGAAGTGATTTGATATAAGAATTACAACATTGTACCTACTGCAGTATAAATATTTGTTTCATTTAAATTTATCTTGATCCGAGTAGTATATCATTGTGTGAGCATGAAATTTGAATAGTGTGGGATACTAGAAAAAAATCGGTAGTTGACTCAGATTGTCATATTTGTTGTTAAAATAATACTTGATAATTTTCTCAAAGAAATTTTTCATTAGTCTGAACTATTCAACTTTCATTCATTGTGGCTTATGGTTGAGCATGAAGATGCTTATATAATGAGCTCACGTTACTTGTTTGTTTTTAGCGAAGTTTCAATATTGATATCTTGCTTACAATGTTTACATTAGTATATCAAACTGAGCTTCAAAAATTGCTGCAGGTATGGCGGTACAGGAATATGCAAATAACGGATCTACGAGTACCCTGCCTCATTAACTGAAATAAACATCGTTTGATGATGAGAGCAAACAAGAAATACCAGCAAGCTGAATCAATATATTTGATGAACACAAATCCTCATGAGATGTTCTACAATGTGAAATAGATCAACTTGTCGAATGTTGGACGACCTGCTGAAGAGAGACTGAATTGAAAAGTTGTGAAATTCGTGGCTTTTTCGAAACTTTTTAGAGAGCAGAATTATTATGACATTCCTGAACATGCGAAAATTTTGATATCAAAAAACATATTGGAACCACAATCGCCACAGTTGCAGAGTCGACGTTCGTGTCAGGAAATATTCATTTTCGCGACGGGATTCTGCATTTTCGATCTAAGCGGTGAATCGTTGAATTCCAATATCATTGGTGGAGGGCGATCTGGGTTGTTATTCACATAGTAGACCCGACCGCGATTTGTATTGGGGAACAATTAGAAATTTGTTAATTCACTCCTAGTCAAATAAGCTGCACTGATGAAATCTAATAAGATCGAAACAGCTAGATGCAGATTTTGAGTCGGGATGACTTGACGATGTTTGTAATTTTCTGTTGGCTTGTGAATGTAGAATTATCGTCGGTGAATACATATATCCAGGTCTTTTAGGAAATTGTTTGATAATTTTCTAAATTATTGAAAATTTTATATATTAAAATTTCCTTGTTCATTCTATGGAGTATATTATTATTTTCTTGACTTTTTTCAGCAATAACAGGCGATAGGTGACTAATCTGATATTAGCAGACCTGACAGTATGTATCAGACTGAATAGCACATAATTAATAACTAAAGACCGCCACAGTCGCAATATATTTAATGAAACATTGGCAGCTAGTTTTAGTTGAGTGCACTTTTGAATTTTTCAAACACATATAAACTAGAAATTGAATTATTAGTACATTGTAACCTTGAGTTGAAGAAAATCCTCTTAAAGGATTTGTAACTCGGCTAGGCAAATAAGAAGGTCGAGTAATAGCTAGAAGCTTATATTATGTGCCTATGCCATATAATATTAAACACGGCCTAAATGGAATATGTTAGAAATTCCCTGGGGACATCGTTATTCTGGTTTTGAATTTATGAGGGCATAATTAAAGCCTAATGACCAACAATTAATTTCCTTTGTTGTTTGCTACTGTCGTACAAAACAATTTAAATCAAATGAGTTACAAACAAATAATTTTAATGGAAACCACGAATAATACATATTGGATTATAAAAGCAATTAAAAAAAATCAAACTTTGCACTAATAAATTTCTTTCAAGTTTCATAATTCATTACAATTACTTTCAAATTTCTAGCTTTGCGTTCATATTTTGAAGATGAGGTTTTTAAAATATGAAATTCAAAGAATTTTATTTAAAATTTCAATTTGGCATACTTCCGATACGTTTATAAGGAATTTATGTTTTTTCATTAATTGTTTATGGCTTCATTCATTCTCAAGCGTACCTACATTATTATTTTGTGTTGATTTGTACATCAGCTGGTGTAATATTTTTGCTTATGCGTATGGTTATGTCAGCTATTTATGATGGTAATTGACTAATTAGAGAGATACAAAAGAGCAAAAAATCACAGATTAGGCAAAGCCTGGTGGAAAATCAAATCTTTATTAGTAGTAAACGAAATTGTGTAAGAAAAGGTTTTTTTTTCTGAGATTGTCTTCATATGTAATTTCAGTTATGATGCAACACTGTCGATATTTCCATTTTGATTATGATTTCAATATATAGGTATATATATATATATATATATATATATATATATATATATAAATATATATATATATATATATATATATATATATATATATATATATATATATATATATATATATATATATATATATATATATATATATATATATATATATATTATATATAAATATATATATATATATTATATATATATATATATATATATATATATATAATATATATACATGTATATATATATATATATATATATATATATTTGAAAGATCGAAGTTAATCTACATTTTTGAATTTAAAAAAAAGTGGAAACACAGAAAATAAATTTTAGTGAATTTTTTGCGGCTTTGGACGTCTTTGGTTCCTAATTACGTGCTATTTACTCTAATATCAGTAGTGAGGTCTGTTAATATTAGATGATAAGGGAAGCCACAGAAACCCTCAACGTAATGTACAAAATAGTTTCTCAATTGTTTGACTTTAAAAAGACTATATGAATGTTCAATATAGAAGACGAATTTCGAGACGAAGTGTCAACTCAACAATTGCCACAATTATTGCTAAAAATTGAGATAAATAAGTGAAACTACAACACAGGTAAGAAAAAATCTAATACTTAATAATACTAATATTTTCTCCAAAATTTACTGACCACTTCTATTGTATAGCAAGAGTATTTTTTCACTAGGTTCATTTCAAAATTACAGCCAAATTAGTTAATATTTTTACTTCTGAACATTACAATTATTATTACGCGTTTCGGCCTTTGTCGTTTTCAAATAATAATTAAAATAACCTCCCTTACAATAAACTTTATGGAATTCTTTCTTTTTCTCTCCTATGTCACATGCCCTCTGTGATTTCGATGAATAATGTTATGGTAAATTCAAAAAGAAGAAGTAACAACAATTAATTCAAGAACGGACATCGAAAATTCAGGAGAATATTTTTTTGAAATGTGAAATTGAAACATATATTTTGACTTCTTCTTTCGGTGCCATACCCGGTTTCGGGCGTAGGCGACCTCTATACAACTATTCGTGCTGTGCGTGATACAGTGATACACGAATAGAAGGGACCTACAGTTTTACGACGGTTCCGAACATCTTTATAGAGAGGCTTTACTAGGCAGAATACTTCCCGGTGGTTTGCCATTGCCTTCCGAGAGGTGGCTCCGCATAAATTGGTTGGTTCGGCCGGGATTCGATCCAGCGACCTTCTGTTCAGTGGCCCAACGCACTGACCACTGAGCTACGTAACCACAGTCTTTCAATTAATTTCAATTAACATAATATTCTGAAGCATTTTTACTAAAAATCTCTCATGAATATCAATTAGATGAGTTATCATTTAATCTTACAAATTTTGACATTTCTACCATTAAATTTTGGATTCTAACTTGAAATTCTCTTTTATAATACTATCCTTATATAACATAATACTTGAAATATTTAATTACATCATTTTACTTCATTTATAAATTATCATCTATTTTCAATAGTAAAACTGATATCTGAGATTCGAATTTAGTCATTGAAACGATATACATAATTTCCATATTTTGTATACTTGTCGAAGGAGGATCCTTCAAGCTTTGTGCGATTAGTATTTGTGCTCTTCTATGAGAAAAAATCAGGAGAGTTCTGTTCTGAACATTTTGTGTTATATGGAATAATTTGTAGTTGCAGCGTTATATTATACAAAATGTTGTAAATTTTTAGGGTGATTCAAAATAGATCTCTATACTGCTGAAAAGAACCGATGTTAAACGGAATTATATCTTATTGGTTCGTTATAGTATATAAATTGTTTTATATTAAATTTATTAGGCTCTTACTCTCATGAAATATCAAAAAAAATTAGTGTAGTTATCAGTAAACAAATCAGCAGAATTTCACATTTATAACACAAATAATAAGCATTTTATACAAAAAATAAGCTGAAATGTAGGAAACCAGAATCTTTAAACGCGATTTCCCACAAAACTACTATTTCGTATTATGCCCTTGTATCACTGAGGGTGTGATATATATATATATATATATATATATATATATATATATATATATATATATATATATATATATATATATATATATATATATATATATATATATATATATATATATATATATATATATATATATATATATATATATATATATATATATATATATATATATATATATATATATTATATATATATTATATATATTATATATAATATATATATATATATATATATATATATATATATATATATATATATATATATATATATATATAATATATATATATATATATATATATATATATATATATATATATATATATATATATATATATATATATATATATATATTATATATATATATATATATATATATATATATATATATATATATATATATATATATATATATATATATATATATATTATTCTACCTTTATATCTTTTTAAATTTAAATTGCTAATAATAAAAGCTCCGACATGATTATTTTTGAAATTGTGATAGTCTCCGTTTGTGAAATATAATAGGAACAACTGTGAAAAATGTTTATTAATTCTCCAAATGTGGTACGATTTATAAGGTACATTTCCTGGAATTGAACTAGTAATTATTGTGGAAAATATGATTCAGTTTGTCAAGGGAATATTTCATCAAACTACTTACTCTTCAATATATTTAATATTCAGAACGGATTATTTGATAGTCTAGCCGCTCTGAATATTTTCAAACCAACACCAAATTGATCCATTTCCATTATGACTCAATTCTTAGACTCAATTTCCGGTTAATATTAATGAACCGTATCTTGCACACTCAGGCAATTTATTCAGTTGAAAGCATATTAAATTCACAAACTACGAGAAGTTGGTAGATAATATGAAACTCAGATGCTACTTTTACAAAGGGATATCATTACCGGGATATTTAATAAAGTGTAAATATCTAAAAGTAGTAAGAAATTATTTATATCAAAATATGAGTAATGGTAAGGCAAATACGGAACCAAAAGTGTCATTACTTTTGCACTATTAAGGATTATGAAGTGACTTCAATGAAAATTCCTGAATAAACATTTGAGTGAATTATTGGAAAAGCCCCAATATGTATATTTTACAAAAATTTTTTATTCATTTCGCTACTTATCTTGAGAGAAATTAATTTATAAATTTGTTTTCTAGTTGTGAAAACTCATTTCCCTAGATAGAGAGCGTTCAATATTCACAAAATCCCGACGTTTTGCCTTTTTTTCGGCGTACTTCAGGAGTTAAAGGAAAGTAGATGGCATTTCGGTTATGTAGTGTCAATCTACCTAGTGCATGACTAGAATAAGAATTAGGAAAGGTAAGCAACAATCCAATTGTGTTGCCTATTTCTACTTCAGATTGGACTGATAGAAGCAATTATTTTGAACTACAAAAATACTTAAACTTACTGAAAAACATTTAAAATTAGAGTTATATAATAACTATTCATATTCAGAAGAATTTTACTAATAGGGGAAGTCCGGGCATAGTGGATAGGCCAGGCAAAGTGAATACGCTTCATTTATCGTCAAGAATATATCGGAACACACGCACTTCGCGCCATTATACTCCCTAACCCGTCCGCATTCGCGCGCAAATAGAGCTAGCAGAAGGTTGCATCCCGTTCGAGAGAAAAATCGGAAAAACGAAATAGTGAAGTTTTCTTATTACTTTTCAAGGTACGTAATACTTTAATAACCCATATAAAAGTCAACCATATTGTTTAGTACGATTATATCCTCAAAGTGCATATTTTCAAGTATAAATTCTGAGAGTTTTGTTACTTTGTCGTCACTTCATTTGGATTTAGGTTAGACTGAGTGAAATGAATAGGTGTAAGGCAAAGTGATGACGGGCAAAGTGGATACGGTATTCGCTTTGCCCTAGATGAGTTTACTGGTCATTCAATTTTTTTATTTGTTTTTAGATGGTATATAAATACAAGAGGAAGACAAATCAAGCCGAATGGAGTGAGGACCGTATGATGCTAGAAATAGCAGATTGCAATTCTGGGATTCCTGTGAAAACGACCGCAAAAGTGTTTTTTATGGGTTAACCCGAGCAGATTCCAAAACATTAGTTTTCGAATACGCGAAACGTAATAATGTTACTTATCCGCCTAGTTGGTATAAAAAAAAAGAAGCTGGTGATGATTGGCTAGCAGGATTTATGAGGAGAAATCCACCAATTACACTAAGGATTCCAGAAGCAACATCAATTGGCAGAGTTAAAGGCTTGAATCGTTCTCAAGTAGAAAGGTTCTATAAATTGTTAGGTGAACAAATTGAGAAGTGTCAAATTGATGGTACCAGAATCTATAAAGTAGAAACTGGCACTGAGACCTCGACAAATAAACCACCCAAGGTACTTTCAGTTAAAGGTAAGAAGCAAGTTAGAGTCATTTCCAGCACCGAACGTGGACAAACTACGACAGTCGTGTGTTGCTGCAACGCTTCCTAATCATTCGTTCCACCGTTTATGTTATTTGCACGTAAAAGGATGCAAGATCGCCTTTTAGATGGTTCTCCTCCAGAGACTCGAGGAAGTTGTTCAGATGCGGGATGGATAAATGGAGAAATATTTTTGGATTGGCTAAAAATTTTTGTTGGCCACATACAAAAAAGTTATTTTACTTCTACAGTGTGTATGCTATTATTGCGGG
This sequence comes from Cynegetis impunctata, assembly GCA_030704885.1. Lineage (NCBI taxonomy): Eukaryota > Metazoa > Arthropoda > Insecta > Coleoptera > Coccinellidae > Cynegetis > Cynegetis impunctata. The sequence continues at coordinate 66,573 of JARQZK010003089.1, read as the reverse complement.
GAGAACTATATAGAAATAAATAAAACACTGGTTGATGATTGGATCCAATGTGATAAATGTAAGCAATGGAGTCACGAAAAATGCACGGCTTATGAAGGAATAGGCTTATTTTTTTGTGATATCTGCACTGATTAGTGAAACTAGGCTAAGTATTTGTGTTCACTTTGCCCTATCGTCCTATCCACTTTACCCGACCTATAGGGCAAAGTGGATACCGGCATATGTTGCAATATTATTGACAATTAAAATTAAAGAACTGCAATTAAACAATTTTTGTTAATTATATTAAAAACCTAAATAAATGTTGATTCTCATTGAACATTTGTTTTATTTATATGCCTATTGGTTATCTTCCTAGAGTCCATCAAACGTTAAGGTGTCCACTTTGCCCGGACTTCCCCTACTCTGAAAGATATAACAGATTTTAAAGAAGCGTGAGCAGCAGAGCTCCATCACTGAGGTCGTATTTTTGGCGCTAAATGCATCGCGTCGAGATGCGAATCTAACGGATACAATCATATTTTGAAAAATCACGCTTGAATAGCTAAAGGAATTGAAAAAAATTATTTTATGAAAAAAAAGTGCATCGTGGTTGAAGAAAATATTTGAAACCAACGAAGGAACATACCCCAACATCAACATCATCCGTGTACAAAATTTCAACGCTCTATTGTGAAAAATAGTTTCGCGAAGTGCATCGCGTACTGATCGAGATGCAATTCGAAAGGAAGAGCCAATACGAAATGCACCGCGTTTGAGAAAATGAGTGGAAACCAAAAAACGATCTCAAGTCAACATAATTTCAATATACGTACCAATGTTCAACACTCTTATCTCAATGTACAGAAGCTGTGGAGTTCGGGAATTTTTTCAAAACCACGAAAAAATAAATTTCTACGTAGAAATGGCGGCGGTTGGGAAAATTCAACCAAATTTTGATAGTTTCGTTCTGCAACAAAAAGAAGGTACTAAATTTCAGCTCATCTGACTCTATGGGAGCCGCTAGAGGTGCCAATATGTACCGGGGAAATAATATATATATAAGGTTATATATATATATATATATATATATATATATATATATATATATATATATATATATATATATATCTAAATTTAGGGTATTCCGACTAAAAAAGGTCTCCAATAACCAGTCAATCTGTACTAAAGGCTCTATATTTCGTCTACTATTGCAGACATCATCAGGAGCTAACTATAAAATTTACAAAGTTGAAACATCAAAAAAAAAAACTGAACCAAAAGAAAACTTACAATAATACGACTTTAGATGATAAAAAAAAAAAAAAAAAAAAAAAAAAAAAAAAAAAAAAAAACCAAAAAAAAAAAACAAGACTTTCTCCACATTGTTTCGTTTGTAATACAATGACATGTAGACATAGAAAGAATATTGTTCTTAACGACTATTACTCCGTCACTTTCAAACTATTTATATATATATATATATATATATATATATATATATATAATATAAAACATAAATTTTTTTTCGAGAATCATGTCTAGATGGTCTAAAACGGATAGAAAAACTACTCCCGCACCTGACTGCTTTCCTTCGATACACTGCAATAGTATGTATTTTATGGGAAAATACTTTCAAAAATACACAGTCAGCTTTTTACATATTTTCAGGTGAAATGTTAGCATTAAAGTTATTATACTAACAATATTGGAGTTTATTGACCACTTTTAGCATTTTACAAATCAATACTGAGATGGAAATATTTGAATTGTCAAAAGAAGAGATTTATGTTACCAATAGTTTCAGTACCTATTGAATAATTTTCAGGTAAAATGTTAGCATTAAAGTTGTTATACTAACAATATTGGAGTTAATTGACCACTTTCAGCATTTCACAAATTAAGATTGAGATGGAAATATTTGAATTGTCAAAAGTAGATATTTATGTTACCAATAGTTTCAGTATTGAATAATTTTTATTAGAAGTAGTGTTTTATCGATTTACGAAGCTTTTAAAATTACTAAGAATTCGAAAAACATCACTTTGAAGTTGATTTGATTCGAATTCAGCTCAGAACGTGCCTGCTGCTCTGCTGATAATCATTTCTGCGTTCTTGTTAAGGTTGTCGGTCACGTCTTTACATTTTCGGGTGAAAATCACGTAGTAGCCACTAATGATAAATTGGGGGGAATAAAAAGGAGAGTTATTCTTTAAGGTGCTCTTTATCTTTTACGGATTCTATTCAGCTATCTCTTGAAAGTAGGGATGGGGTCATTTTTATTCCATATTCAATATATGATGAATGGATATTTGAATGCATTTATTTTTTCATCGATTTTTTAGCAATCATTCAAATCTCAAGTCTTTGTAAGTTGCTTGCAAGATATAAATATATTTCTCTATTATATATATATATATATATATATATATATATATATATATATATATATATACATCAAAAGAATCTAAGGGTCAAGCATATTTTGGGATTGTTTGTTAATTCTCGGAGATCCACCCACGTGGCATTATCGCGTTGCAGAACTTTGTTTGTTATTTACACACTACTTTAATATCATTTTGAACATCATGGCATGTGTTGCTCTTTTTTCCAACGACTATTCATTTTCTTCATGTCGTTCCTTGTTTCATTCATCAGATTAAATCAGATGTTATCCGACCAGCAAATGGTAATTATTGAAAATTTTGAGTAGTGTTGTTTGTCTAAATTATGGAACGTAATCACCTTCAGAGAAACGTGCACTCAAGGGCCATTGGAATGCTTCAAGCTGGAATGTTGCAGAGGGTTGTTGCCAATGAATTAGGAACTAACCGGTCCACTATAAGTCGTGTATAGATTCGTTATAATCAAACTGTTGATGTTAGAGAGCAACATCCTGGCCGTATCAGAATAACAACGGCGGCACAGGACAGATTTCTGAGAATTCAAGTTCTGAGAAATCCAACCCACACGGCAGGTCAACTAAGTTTGGAACACAGAAACGCTCACCATATACAGATAAGTGACCAAACTGTGAGAAATAGACTACACGAGTCCAATTTACGTGCCAGGCGTCCATGGAAAGCTCCACCATTATCCAGAGAGAATCGCGAGGCCCGAATAGTCTGGGCTAGAAATCACATGGAATGGAGCGTGCACCAGATACAAGACATACCGTGTATGGAGAAAACCTGGAAATGTTTGGAGACTTAGGACTGCACAGAAAGTTCACAGCTACCAACGCGGAACGGTGAAGGTTTGGGGTGGTATCAGCAGTGGAAGAAGTGACCTCGTATTGCTGGAGAGGTTTGTAAGTGCTTCTAGATATAGGGACCTGATATAAGAACCATTTTTCATTCCATATGCAGCTGCAGTAGGTGAAAACTTCATCTTCATGCATGACACTGCGCGCCCTCATACCGCCGCGATCGTGAGATATTACTTGGATGAGAGTGGTATCAGTGTTTTGTATTGGCCTGCTCAATTGCCAGACCTGAATTCGATTGAGCATGTGTGCTATTTGCTTGGCAGAATAATTTTAAGGCGTAACATTCTCTTCCAGACAGGAAAACAATTGTTCCATACCCTGGTTGAAGAATAGTATGTGATTAATCAGGAAAGCATCAATAACCTTATTCTCAGCCTACCAAATTGATGTAGGGCAGTTTTGAATAATCGCGGTGGACACACTCTGTATTAGACATTAACCAGTGACAATAATTTTTTTGCCCAGAATCCTAAGTGCATTGAATTCGAATTTTTCACTCTGTTCAGTTAGATTGAAGCTTTCAATTGATTTGCAAAATTTGTATGAAATTATAAATAAATTATGTGGCAAAATATTATGTTCTACGTGGGTAAAAAAAATTGTATTGAATTTCCCATTATCAAGTGACGACACCCTAAAAATATCGCTGACCCTCACATTTTTTTGATGTGTGTATATTATATATATTCATATATATTTGAATTATTCTTGCCTGTGTTGTATTGTTATCTACTTGTCTATTCTTTGCAATAATAGGTCATCTGAAACAGAAACACGTCTTTGAGTTGAGGTTTCGTCACGAAATTCTTCGACTTCTCAACACTTTTGAAGGATTCAGATTACTTTGAGAATTATAAATTTTCAAAAACTACTTAAAAATCAAAAGACAAGCAACTATGTTTCGATAATTTGTTTTCGGCTGTGGCCATCTACACACCACAGTCAGGACTGCTAATATTAGATGGTAAGGAAAACCACAGAAACTTTCAACCACATAATGTACAAAATAAGTTCTCAATTATTTATAGAATTCTGAAAAATCAAGAAAAGAAAAATTACATATGTTTCATTAACTTTCTTGTGGCTGTGGCGGTTCTCAGTTACTAATTACAAAATTCACATAATTTAGAAGAAATATAAGAAATGAACAAATAGTCAAAAACACAAACTACAGCACTATTCAAACATGCACTAATTATATCATAATTTCAACTCCAACTACATCAAAAATTGAAAAATAGAAAAGGATCAGAAATACCGTCAAATTCATATGTATGTGGAATATGTTGCATATTCTAAAAAATATAAATAAAGTCATAAATGATGAAACTGGATACGAAACATTCAAGTAAAATTAATTTTACTAACCCATTTCCTCGATAACATCCACTCTACCAACCACCCCTTTCTTCTTGAAGACCAACTTGTCAAGATTTAATTTTTTCAACGCCATCCACATCTTCAGAACATCCAACGAAATATCAATTACATACGCAATATTTATATTTTCTAGAAGTTTCGAATTCACGCAATTAGTAACTGAAAATGGCCACAGCCGAAAACTATTTAATGATGAACGGATAAATATTTTACTGAATAATTGATATTGTGCATAAACATCTATATGTGTCAAATTATATCCTTGTTTAGAATATGAAATTTACAATATTTTTGATTGATAAGCCAGCAATTATCTGTTAATCTATATTTTCATGATATTAATGCCATAGATTAATTTTCAAGTTATACGATGAAGTATTTCAAATTTAGTTTTGTTTGAGATAAATCATTTTCACATGATGGAAAATTCTATCGAGTCACAAGATTTAAAACGGACGAAGAGATTCTATACAAAATAAGATTGAAGAGCGGCGTTGTACTAAAGAAACTGTCTGCAAATTATTTCTCAAGGAAGAAAAACTCTCTAATTATTTCAAGGAACATTCACGAGCAAGCGTTGAGATTAAGGTTAGGAATCAAGTGATGAAAGCTCAGCGAAAAGTTGAAATCACGAAAGGAGCAAATAAAAAGACCCAAACTTTTTTATCTCCTTCAAAATTACAACGCTTAATGCATTATATGCTCCCTGAAAATGTTTCATTTTTCCTACTTTTCCGGAACGAATCTTATTTAATCTCTGAATTATGTCGGATATAATATTTCTCGCAACGATTCATTTAGAAAAAGAGTCTATACAGCAAGGTTATTATTTTTTACGAAGAAAATTGAAAGTATTGGAAAATATGTTGAGGATATTTTATTATATAATACAATCTTCAAGATCACGCCCATCCAGTTTATACCACTGGCATACTGAGAACCTCCAGAAGAACAATGACGCAAGTGTAAATTTTGAATTTTTCAGTTAATTTTTTTCATGTAAGTGCTTGCGATTATCCTTCTTTCAATTGAAGAACTCATGCGTCTTTTCACAGTATAAGTGACTGTTGAATTGGCAGACAAGTGTAGACACTTCGATGGGCAATACTAATGAGGTACCAAAAAAGCCGAAACGGATATCTATTATTTCAATCGATTGAAGGTGACCCTCATTGTCGATTTTAACATTCAGCGCTTCAAAGATTAATTGTAATATCATGATGTCGAAACTGATGTAGCAAGCTTAACCACGAAAGTTGTTGTATTAAATTTGTTTTTTTAAATTACTGATTCATACATATGCTACTTTTTTCGTTGCATTTTTCACGGCCACTGTCGTTTATTTTAACTTTGTGAATGAGGCCTCGGTAGACCAAGCGGTAAGGTGTACCGCTTGTAAACCGAGGATTGAGGGTTCGAGTCCCACCTCGCTCTTGGGTGTTGTGTATGTCCGAAATTTAGTGGTTATAGATATAAGATAAATTGTAGGGTAATGTACATCGTTTACAAGCTCATTGGCAGTTCGGAACCTGCGTTAAACTGTAGGTCCCTCGAGATATAAAAAAACTTTGTGAATCATGATGGTTTTTAGTCTCTAGACCACGAGTGTCGAAATTTTTTTGATGTCTGATATATAAATATAAATATAAATATAAATATATATATATAATTATTTATTCGAATTGTTGTTGCCTGTGATCTATTTTTAATCTCTTGGTAATTATTAGCAATAACAGGCTGGTTGAATCTTAAAAAACTCGATTTTAATAAAATCGAGTTTTTTAAGATTCAACCAGCCTGTTATTGCTAATAATTACCAAGAGATTATATATATATATATATATATATATATATATATATATATATATATATATATATATATATATATATATATATATATATATATATATATATAGGGGGAAGTCGGTGAATTGTGCGCACCTAAGAACTCGGGTTGATATTTTCTTGAATATAGCATCTAGAATTCTGAATTTTGGCATAGATATTCTTCATTGTATATGGTATAACACCAATGAATTAAATATCACAAAAAAATATGTTCTGAGCTTGAGAACGAAATAAGACATAAACTGACAATGCGCATGATTATCCACCCTATGCGGGTAATTGTGCGCACCAGTCAGGGTAACTATGCGCAACCAGAAATCTGTAAATATAGTATGGTGTATCAGGTATAATTAAAAGAAGCATTACAGAAGACATATAATATTTGTTAAAATATTAACAAAATATAAAAAAATTGTAATTTAGGTACAAAAATCACATCCTTCATAGCTTTCAGTTGTCCATAAAATGCTAAATCTAAAGCCTGTGAGCAATGAAATGTATGTGGTGTGATGGCTAGCAATTCAATCTTGTTTTGCTTACAAAATTTATAATTTTATAGCTAAATTGTTAGCTACTGCATAAGAATACGCTAATCGCAAAAGTTCATTTCTTGTGACACCATAAAAAAGTTTTGCCATTTTTAGTACGTGACTCGCTAAAATCTTTTCTTGGACCTGTGAAAAAATGGGATGTGGACCCACTAATATCACATCCTCCATCATATTCATCTTTCATTTTTTTGCGGATTGTATATTCTGGTATTAAAACTTTCTTCCGTCATCTCTAACTGCTCCGTCATTTGCAACAAATCACAAGACTTTTTTCATTTTGTCTGCGTCCCAAGATGCTTTATTAGTTTTGCGGGTATATTTTAGCATCTGAAATTATTCAGAAAACATTTTGTTTTATACTGAATAACAACAAAAACTTCTTACTCAAAAAGTTGGCTAATAATGTCCTAATGCTTATAAAAATTCAGCAACATAAAACGGAAGGTTCTTTACCTTAGATGAATCGCTACTACAATAGCTAGAACCACGTTGATTATTTTAGTATAATTACCCAAACAAAAAAGTCCTCATTAACATTTTCAATCTTCTTTTCGCACGCACCAAAGTTAGAGTAAACAACCAAAATAGTAGTCAGACACGATGACAGCCGCGTTTGCCGCGGAAATTGCCCAAATGGCTGCGCAACTTTAACTATCTTCTAAGAGATGGCACGAAGTATATGAATTCCAATAAATGGTTGACATTTTCTACTGCTAATATGCTGCGCATCATTAGCCGCCGCGCATGATTAACCGACTTCCCCCTATATATATATATATATATATATATATATATATATATATATATATATATATATATATATATATATATATATATATATATATATATATATATATATATATATATATATATATATATATATACATATATATATATATATATATATATATATATATATATATATATATATATATATATATATAAAAGTATTATACATATATTGCTTTTATTTTTTCCTGTTACATACATTCAGTAAACATTCTGTCATTTTCAATCTTCTGGTGAGGGAGTGGCGGCGATGTGCATAATCGTAAAAAAACATTTTTTGGAGAATTGTTTTTACCCTATTTAAATAAAATTAGGAGTTGAAAATTGGTACGAAGATTAAGTTGCTACTAAGAAAGTGCCATATAGCGGTATAAATTCTTTCCTTACCCCCGTCATTTTAATATAGTTCGTGGTTTTTGAGGTTTTGCCCACCTCCGCAGCTCCTCCAGAAGGAATTAGAGGGTTGAAATTTCATACTTCAGATTAACTGATATTAGTATAACCTTTTGGCATTTTCAACTATTCTATCACCACACCGCCATTTTTATGTACGAATTTCTCAGGTTTTTCATGGTTTCCGAGGTTTTGCGTACCTCTACAGCTTCAGCTGATTGAATTAGAGAGTTGAAACTTGGTATGCGAAGTGCCAACGAAATTGAAATTGATTGATTTCACCCCAGGTTTTTCAGCAGCTCCAAATTGACTCAAGGGAAAGAGAATTTGTTTGAAATGATCAAAAATATGGGGTAAATCCCACACTTTTTTATATAAATTTTGAAAATATCCTTTTATATATATCACGAAAGTATGAAGAACATATATCGACATATTAACTTCGTCAAGAAATGATATAATTATATATTAAAACGTCAAAATCACAATTAATATACCCGGATTATTTTCTTTCGAAGCGGTGTTCGAGAGCATATTAATAATAAAGTAGAGCAGAAATTGAGATTTCCTTTCAGCCATCAATGAAAAATTAGGAACTTTATCAAATAACCAAAACTTCAATATGCAGCATTTCAAGAGGCGAAGAATGTTTTTGAAAATTAAATCAACTTTCAAGATACTAAGAAACCATTGAAAATATGCTGACTGAAAATATCCAATAATGAAATAAAAAACATTCCCGGAGAGTTCCTTTGAGAGTGGAGATTCTCAAGAATACGTTATAATAACCCAAACGAAAAACATTATTGAAGAAACCGCAGGCGTAGGCAGGGCCTTTCTTTAATCTCCGCATAAGTGTTCTTTATCGTAAATTCTTTCCCGCCAAACGTTGAAAAATGAGAAAAATAATCGAGATACCGTTGGCTTGTGGGGAAGAACATTTTCAAAGGAAACTGTTTGATCTCCATTGAATGCGGATTATAATGCAATACTAGCAATTGTTGTAGTACCTATAGGAAGAAAAATCGTAGTAATTACAATGACGAAGTATCAAGAAAAAAAAAGATGTGGTATCATGGGATACCAGGTAGGAACGAAATTCGTTCGGACTCGGCATTATGATATAATTATTAATATAATAATGATAATTAGAGTTACTTGTTAGTTCACTTGTCATTATTACCATATTTAATATCGTATTGAAGATTCACAAACAATACGGAAATAAAAGTATTTATGTACGAGAAAAATCAATTTATTATGTAAGTATACATTACGTGTTAACTCAAGAATTTCATGTATATGGCGCGGCATCAGAAGGAGAAAAATAACGAAAGAATGATGCATGCGCGTTGTACTTCCGTTATATGTTTATCTTACGGTTTTAGTCTAACATTTTTTTCAGTTTGGTAGTGCGGCAAAATCCCTGTCTCCTCCAAGCTTGCCGTAAGGAACTTTGTTCCAAAAATGGAATTAGCCAGGGAATAAGAATATAAAAATAAATTGAAAAACTCGATCATCCATTAATGCAATGTAATAATTATAGATTTAACTGCTATAACTTCCGGTATTTCCGGTTATACAGAGTGTCATCAACCATATACTTTAGAATTCCTACTATCATTGAAGAACTTATCTGTTTATGTCATTTTGTTTTAATAAATACAACGCATCAAATTATGAGTATAAAATAGTGAACGTGAATGACCTCTGTCTCTTTTTTTTTATCCCTATGTATTCAGCATGTATTACGTTGTTCAAGTTTGTATGTGTATAAAGAGAAAAACGAGCACCTTGTTGTTAATGTATCCCTCTCTTTCTGCTGGCTAATGACCATGATCAAAGTCAATTAATTCGAAAATGAAGAAAAAAAATTTCAAGAAATATTGACCTGGCATATTGTTTGCCAACTTTATTTGTTACTACGGAAATTTTCATTATTGTTAAATAGTGTATCGATTGAAATAATAAACAGTTCCAATTCAGCAACTAGCAATTTGAAATGGATAATTGTTTGAATTGCGAAGACAATCAGATATTTTTAGCATTAAAGCGTATCCCCTGGTATAGAATTTCATAAATGATTCGAGCAAAGTTTCGCAAACTAGCCTTAGACAATACGAATGAACTTTAATATAAATTATGTAGGCCAGGTATAATGAGTGAACCCGAATAAGAAGAAACTAAGTAAAACACGATAATCCGAACACCCAAAATTTATACCATGTTCGGATGTACGAAGCGTTCGGATTATTGTATGTAGATATTTTAAAAGGCATTTTTCGTAATAAAACAAAAATATTATACGTTGTATGTATTGAGATTATATTATCATACAATATTGTTCATATATTAAACATAAAAAGTCTGTGATAATGCTATTCATCACACATTTTTGAAGAATTACAATAAAGCGCATTGACGAGCAGTATTTAACGACATAGAAAATGCTGTATCTCTTATTTACGCAACAGCATTTTTTCCGGGATAGAAATATCAACTTCATCAGCCCACTTCAAGTATTTAAGCAACACATAGCTTAAATTAGAGTATGTGGAATCCTTGCAACTGGTTACGATATCTCCAGTTCTGCTTCGTTCTCGCTGTCTTGTTCATTTGTTAGGTACTTGTCTTACTATGCCGTCATCGGTCAAGGGCTCCTGGCAATCAATATCATCAGCGCTATTTTAGAAATTATTAATATCTTCTTCAGATAATCCTCTGTTACGAAAATAGCATCTTCAGGATCAAAGTCTTCCATATCTAGGCCAAATTCTTCTTATTCAAATAACGGGGACCACAGAAGCTGCCATGCCTTTTTTACCAAATTTGACGAAAATTGCTGCCAACATTGCGCTAGTGGAAACACTGCAGTTTTTTCTTGTAATTGTATAATTGTAGCACCTAAAACTTACGGAATGGCACTGCTAGACAGAATCAGAAACAGGCGTATGGTTGAAGGGGGTATTTCGGATTATAAAGGCATTCGGATTAGCTGGGGTCCGTATTATCGAGGTCCTGCTGTATATATATATATATATATATATATATATATATATATATATATATATATATATATATATATATATATATATATACAGGTGAACCAGAGCTACGTAATCGGTCCATAATTTTTTTGTCATTGAAGATATCGATATGAAATTTTCAGGGCAAATATGATGACTAAGTCTATTTCTCACAATTATTTTGAAGAAAATTGCACTTCTGGTTTTGCCGGAAGTGATATCAACTTTTTTATTCCAAATGGAATACCCTGTATTTTTTTTTATTTTTTTTCGTAAAATTTTGACAGTGTCTTCAAAAAAATAGGCTTTTACTTTTTTGTTAGTAGGTCTATTGGTATGCGGTTTGGATTTGTGTAATCTTGAAACATTGTTTTATTTATTCCATATTTCTAACTAATTACTTGATAAAATCTTGGTTGAAGTTGGCAAAATTTTAAACGTTAATAATTTTCTTATCTCTAATGGAATGCTATGTATATTTTTGCATTATTAAATTTGCTATTAAATTACCTTTCGATTTGTATACCTAACCATTCCCTATACCTAAAGTTAATAATAACAAAGATATTTCACAATTCTGTAATAATTTATATAATAATACACCTGAGAAATCGAATAGCGAGTTATTTTGACGTATCCATGGATACCAATTACAAAAATTGTTTAAAATTTAATTGTGTCACCTTTTCTGTTCATTAGGTTTGTAGCACCTAATGCTGATATCCGAAAAGATATTGAAAAAATATTAATTCTAAGACGATAATATTCAATAATTATTGTTGTTTATAAACAACATATGTTTGTAGTAGACTGATGTCAATTTGCAATGTCAAGTTTGACATTATCATTTTGGTTAAGAGAAGTACATTCACATAATCCAACTCCAAATAATACATTTCAACGTTATACAGAAAGAAATCAATGCTTATCAATAACAGAATCACAAAAAGTAGTTTTTCAGAATCAGAATAAGAATATTTTTGATGATAAATTCTACTAGCTAGCAGAATATTTCTTCAATACAGTAACCATATTTATCATTTCTTGTCGCGTAAAATCCATTTTATTAACTGAACAAATACTAGAAAAGGTGACACAGTTAGATTCTGAATAATTTTGTTATTGGTATCCATGGATACGTCAAAATAACTCGCCTGACGATTTCTCAGGTGTATTGATATATAAATTAATACAAAAATGTGAAATATCTTTGGTATTATCAACTTTAGGTATAGAGAATGGTTATACAAATCGAAAGGTAATTTATTAGCAAATTTAATAATGCAAAAATATACATAGCATTCCCTTAGAAATAAGAAAGTTATTAACGTTTAAAATTTGCAAAATTCACCCTAGATTTTATCAAGTAATTAGTTAGAAATATGGAAAATTTTGACAAGGAATAAATAAAACAAGATTACACAAATCCAAACCGCATACCAATAGACCTTCGTACAAAGAAAGTAATAGCCTATTTTTGTTGAAGACGCAACTGTCAAAATTTTACGAAAAAAATGAATAACTCGAAAACTGTTCATTTTAGGTATAAAGAGTAATGACAATTTTATTATAATTTACATAAGAAATTCGAAAATCAAAAGATATATAGGGTATTCCTTTTGAAATAACAAAGTTGATATCACTTCCGTCAAAACCGAAAGTGCAATTTTCTTCAAAATAATTTTGAAAATTAGACTTAGTCGGATCATATTTGCTCTGAAAATTTCATATCGATACCAAAATTGAAGATAAAAGCGGTTTCAGAGGTATTGAGACAAAATTTAATTTCAATGTATCTAAGAAATAACGCGGTTGCTGACTTCTGCTCATATAAAAAAATTTTCTTAAAAGCATCCAAAGATAATCGTCCTTAGTAAGAGTATTCAATCATGAAACACTCCGTGTATATCGAAAATAAATTTTTACTTGCGTTAATCAGAAAAATTGATGATTAATCAAATCAAGCCTTCAACAGAACTAGTTTCATGAGATTCGGCGACATGGAATTCCCATCATTATTCAAAGTAGAATGTTAGATAATTCGACATCAGTGCCAATCACGATTGAAACACTAGACAGTCTGTTTCGCAATTCAACGAGCTCATCAGTAGTGTCCCCGTCCATCGACATAGTGGGTAATGACCAGTTCTGTCTCTTCCGTAAGGGCACCCGGGGCAAGTGCCAAGGGCCCCGGCTTGCTGGAGCCCCAATTTCCGAATTCGTCATTTGCAAAAAATCTGGGCAACCGAACCAGTTTTTTTTAAAATTTTTTTTGTTTTTTATTTTTATCGTTTAGCTGTATTATTAACGCAGATGCAAAACTAAAATTATCTAGCGGTCACCTACGTTAGCGGTATCTGTAGCTAGGGTTATGTTCAGATTTACCTACCTACCCACCGAGTTGTCCAATTTTCTATGCAGAATCTATGAGAATCGGTCTCTGCGCAGAAAACTAGTTAGCCGTAACAAATTTTTAGTTACAAGCAAGATTGGAAGCATATAAGTAACTCATTGATGGAGCATGAGAATAGTTCACCGCACAGGCAATCAATGATGAATTATATCGCACGAAACAAAACTACTGATGGGCAAGTTGATAGTGAGTTGCTTTCCCAATATGATGCACTGGTTGATTAAAAAGTACTTAAAAGGATCGTCGTAGTCGTGAAATTTTTGGCTTCTAGGGGACTTCGCTTTCGGGGTGATAGTGAAATTTTGGAGCCTCAAAATAACAAGAATTATTTGGGATGCTTAGAACTACTCAGTTAGTTTGACTTTTTTCTTGCTGATCATATGAAAAACTACGGAAATCGCGGAAAAGGGAGTACGTCATATTTTACTGCGAATATTTGCAATGAATTTATTAATATAATGGGACAGCAAGTGTTAACGACAATTATTAACGAACTAAAAGGTGCAAAATACTACACAATCAGCGTGAATTCTACACCAGATCTCTCCCATGTTGACCAACTGACTTTCAATGCTCGATACGTAAAAGACTGAGAGCCTATCGAGAGATTTTTGCAGTTTTTATCTATGGAGGACCATAAAGCTGAATACATAGCAGATACCGTCTTAAACTTTTTGGAACACCTTGATATTCCAATAAAAGATTGAGTTCAGGACAGAGTTACGATAATGCAGCAAATATGGCTGGAAAGTATTCTGGTCTTCAGGCAAGAATAAAAGAAAAATGTGTATTTGCTATTTTTGTCCCATGTGCCTCTCCCTCGCTGAATTTAGTAGGTGTTCAAGCGGTTGGTTGTGTTTCAGAAGCAGTAGCATACTTTCAACTCATCCAAGATTTATTTGATTTTTTTTCGGCATCAACCAGTCGATGGAAAATTTTGACAGAATGCCTAGGTGCAAATAAAGTTCTGAAGTCTCGTTCCGAAACCAGATGGTCTACACGAGCTGATGCTCTTAATGCTTTTCAAAATTGTTATAATCGTATTTCCGAAGCTTAAACATTAATTTCCAGAAACATCAACCAGGAAAAACAAGAAAGAAAGCTCAAAGCCTTGCCAAAAAAATGGAAGAATTGGAGATCTCCTAACAGAGATATGGAATGATCTTCTGTGAATCATCAATAAAGCAAGCCTAAGTTTACAGAGCAGTACCATGACAATGAACGTTGCAAAAAAACTTTTGGCATTTCTTGCCGATTATATCAGTAGCGTACACATTAATTTCGATCAGTACGAATCGGCTGCATAAGAAAAAAATCCAAATGCTGACTATAAAGATAGTTCTCAAAGAAAGGAAATTTGCAGCAGACGCATTTCTTTTTTGGAAGGACCATCAGAGATTGTACAGTTGAGTGGCACAGAAAAATTTCGTACAGAAACCTTTTTTTCCTATAATCGACACATTGGATGCTGTTTTAAAGCAACGTTAGGAATCATATAAGGATGTTGACAAACGTTCCAGTATTTTTCTCAGTTAAAAACAATCGATTCTGACCAGTTGATAAACGCAAAGAATTTGCAGAATTCTATCACGAAGACATTAACGCTGATAAGCTTAAATCGAAATGTTTTCATTTAATTCAGTACTTGAAAAACCTTATAAATGAATCAGCGGACTTTAGTATCTCAGCCCTACATACTCTAATCAAAGCAGATAAATTAGAAGAAATTTTTTTCGAATGTGGAAGTCGCTACTAGGATATTTCTTTGCTTGATGATCACCAATTATTGTAGTGGAGAACGCTCATTTTCACTGCTTAAAAGAATCAAAAATGAATTACAAACAACTATACTACAAGAACGTCTTACCAATTTGTCAACCATGTACATAGAAAGTGATATCCTTACAGAATTAGACTTTGAGGACATAATAGAAGATTTTGCAAAACAAAAAACTAACAAGAAACCATCAAACGTACGCACAATTCTTAGAATAGTCAACAGTTTACTTACAATCGATTTGTATGAAGCTAGCTATAATAACCAATAAAATCACTAAATAAAGATACAAACTGTTATCCTTCACATTTTTTTTATGTCCTAAAAGGGCCCAAAACTTTCCATGTGGCCAAGGGCCCCGAGATGGTCTAAGACGGCCCTGGTAATGACGTCGAATCTACATAACCATCTCATAGATTCTAAGAAGAGCATTAATGACATGCGAACAAATCATAACGCCATCTATTTGAAACCGATCTCACTTTATGCCACAGAAACCATAATCGTCGAAAACTCATGTCACTTCACATCTATAGGCGGTCACCATAGATGCGAAGTTCTGCAATTTGTTACATTGTTCGATGTTCCACCACGCATTCAGGGAAATCTTGTATCAATGTTCAGTTTTTCCCGTCATTTCCAGGACCAGAACGGCAAATAATTTTGAAAAAGCGTAGGTATCTATTCACGTTAAACAGGCGCAGCGTGTAACACCATGCAGAACTTCGCATCTATGATGGTCATCTATGGGTGGGAAGTGACAGGAGTTTAGGACGTTTGGCGTTTCTGTTTGGCCTAAAGTGAGATACCTATCGGTTTCCGATGAATGCCATTCTGATTTGTTTGCTTATCTATAACTCGATATTAAACTTGCATTCGTTTAACTTCATAAATATTATCTACTTGAAAAATGTGCACCAGAGTTTCATATAACTGGCTACAAAAATGAAATTGCTGAATCAATATACAACATTAAGAATTGAACTATTGACTGAAACTTTTTTCAATCTATTATAAATCTAATTAAAAAGAACAACAATACTGCTGAAAAGATAGTTATTTTCACTCAAGATCGGGCAAAGATGCCCATATTTTGCTACAGAGAATAATACAAAAGTAGTTCTTAATCTAGATGAAGTGACCAAAACAGTTGACTGTAATAAAATTTCATTCGCAAATATAACATTCAAATGCCAGATTTGCTATTCGAGAACTAGAATTGTCGAGATTATACACATCCAACACCATATAAATAATATATTTTTTATATAACTTGTAGATGAGAATGGAAGTTTATATGATGTAGGTAGTGGCTTATTACCATTAATGACATCACCAAATGCTAATCGTAGTCGACTGATTACGTCTGAGATAATTCAGAATGTAATTTAGAGTAATAAAACGGTTGGAGTTTAGTAGATTTTCTATCCCGCAGGGTATAATATCCTGGGCATTGGATTTAGTGCCTGATGGACCCAATCTGCTGCAGCAACTCAATTTTTCCTCATTAGTTAGATTTTTTCACTTAATGAAATCATAAATTTCAATAATTTTCCATTCGAATGAGGAAAATGTGATCAAACTACAAAAAACAGTATAATATAACTTGATATGAAAATTACATAACTTAGTTTCTAATTTTCTGTTAAATTGTTTATCATTGGAAAAATGCAAAGATTATTTAAAATATTAATAAGAAAATTGTTGAACTCTGTGAATAAAATATTGATGTTCCTTCAGTTATGAATCTAGTATGAATTATTTCTAATTATAACTGAAAAATATGTAAAAACTCTATCAAACATTGTTAACTTTTGAAATGAAAATTGTTACCGTATTTGAATACTGAATCTTGAGATATTTTTTTTTTATTGAATTATAATTGACTTTCAAATTTTGTTTTTAGAACGATAAAATTATATTTCACAAGATGAAATTAGTAAAAGTTGCAGCTAACAGATATCACTTGATCTTTGTCTTGAACAGTTAAACCGAGAAAACAAGTTGAAACTCTTCATTCTTCACTAGAAACTAATATCTATTATTCTCATGCCACAATTCAAGTAATCATGAATATTCCAATTTTGGGTTTCATTAATCGACGATAAATAATGGAAGAAACACACATAAATATTCGAACTTAATATTTTTAATCAAGTAGGTATTGATGAATAATCGCAAACCTTGAAGTATTCATAGAATCACATAAGATAATATTAATGTTCTATTAATACATTATCTATCAATAAAGATTGAAAATAATAATAAAATATCAAGATAATTTCATCATATTATGACTAACACACAAATAAACAATAGGAAAATCCTCTAAAAATGATCCGCAAAATTGTACAAGCAAAATGCCCGCTGAGTCATCCGGAAAGCAAAACATAGAATATCGAATATCTCTATGACTTACGACCTACCTTACTTATTGTAAAGGTTGTTGATACGATATCTTGCAACGTCGCACGGCATATGTTGACGTCACAACCGGTGTAGTGCAACTGTCAACGTCCGACTCGCGAAACAAAGCACCATCTGGTCTGTCGGTCTGTCTCCAATGACACGAGAACAAGATTTTCACGCAGTCGCTTTAGTATAGATTCGACATAATGTAACGTAAGCAAGAAAAAGATGGGAGATGTGTTTTAGAAAACTGCAACTGAGAATCACATAATCTCTCGTCTCTGACTTGTCTGACTAAACGATATCTTAATGCCATCCAAACATAGAACTCATTGATAATGAAATTCATTCATGGTAGAGTAATTTGAAAAGTTGAGAGGGTTAAAGCTTCAAAAGTATATAGGTAGAAAATACAATTATTAGCGGATTGTATAGCCAAGTTGAAATGTTTGATTATGTGATTTATTATGTATATCTACCTACCTAGATATATTTTATGACATGAATGGATGATCGCCAATGTATGCTTTTGAGTGTATATATTGAAGATTAACGATGTCAACAATTTGATTACATTGTAGTCTTTAAAATGAATGAGATATTATTAATGAATTCAATTTTTGTGATCAATCATCTATATCAGTTTTTCTCGGTCCATGCTACTCGGGAGGACATTTGATTGTTTATGGTGGGCAATTACAAATTAGTCTCTTAGGAAAATTTTCCATGTCAGTTTCGTCTAGGTATATCTGTTGTTGAATTTCCCATTGAAACATATTGCAAATATCGGTACATATTAATAAACTTTTCTTATTATATTGATGTTATTGGATGAAAGGTTAGTCCTAAAAACAAGTCTCAGTATTAAGTATTGTTTTAGGTAATACATATATATATATATATATATATATATATATATATATATATATATATATATATAATAAAATATATATAATATATATATATATATATATATATATATATATATATATAAAATATATATATATATATATATATATATATATATATATATATATATATATATATATATATATATATATATATATATAATATATATATATATATATAATATATTATATATATATATATAAACAATTTAAAGAAAACTAAATCTGAGTGGCAATCTGTAAAAAGACGTAACAAATCACGTAATAGAAAATTTGTAATAGGATGTGGTGGGACTAATTCAGAAGTGAAAACTGTTCCTAAATATATTCATTTTCATTATCTAGAACTCATCCTAATACTAAGCCTGAAGATCTGAAGAAATTATTGTCTGCAATTTTTCCAGAGGTACAATGCGAATCTTTGCAATCTAGATATCCACTTATATATGCGTCTGTTAAGGTGTCCATCTATCAGGATAATCTTGAGAAGGCGTGGAGTAAGGATGTTTGGACAAATGGTGCTCTCGTGCCAAGATATTTTTTATTCAAAAAGGGAACATCTCAAGTACCGGAATGTGTTCCTCAGGTACAGAAAATGCCAGGGTGAAACATCCCTCTGGTTACGAAGATAATTTAAATACTAGTGGTTACAAGCCTTTATCCCTTTTATTCTAAAATGTACAGTATTTGAGTACAGCAATAAACAAATTAAGCTAACTAATGTCTGAGAATGAAGTGGATATTTTAGCGACTGCTGAACACTGAAAATTGTGTGAAGCAATCACACAATATTATTTACAGGGATGTAATCTAATTTAATTCAATTTCATATTCTATTAATGAGTTTGTGAGCTTCTGTAATATTTTAAGCTATTTTTCCCTATTTTGAATTGTGAAACATTTTTCTCTATATTATCTTTATTTCGACTTGTTTCATTTGTATTGAGAATACTTATTGGAATTAATAAATTGTATATATAACTTTTTGATAATTATTAGCAATAACAGGCTTGGTGTATCTCAAAAAAGTCGATTTTATTAAAAGGTTAACGTTCCGCCACGACATTCGTGGCTTTTTCAAAACTTTTGAAATATTGAAATTTCTTTGACATTTAGTGATTTAAAAAAATTTTGAATAGTTAAAAAGACTACTATGTTTCATCACGGCTGTGGCCGTTCTCTGTTATTTATTACGTGCTTTTCAGTCCAATATTAACATTCAAATCTGTTATTATTAGATGGTAAGGAAAACCACAGAAACCTTTACCCACGTAATGTTCGAAATAGGTTCAAATTATTTTGATTTTGAAAACTCAAAGAATAGGGTACAATTTATCATTTTTTTAAACATTTTTTATTACGGCTGTGGCCGTCTTCAGTTATCAATTACGTGCTATTTAGTCCAATATACAGTCAGATCTGTTGATATTAGATGGGAAGGGAACCACAGAAACCTTCACCCACGTAATGTACAAAATAGGTTTGAAATATATGATTGTTGAATTTGTCTTTAAAAAGACATTACTTGTAATTTTGGAGATCACATGTTCTAAACTATACTTTCTTTTTGGAAAAATTGAAAATTCTAGATGTTTAGATTTTGTCTATGAAGATGAGTTGTAATGGTTAGAGTTTGTTTGCTGAATTATTTTGTTTTGATTTATGTTGTTTCTTAGAAAAATTGAAGAATTAAATCTGCGTATATTGAACTTCAATTTTTTGAATCTGTTCTATCATTTACGACTTTATTTAAATTTTTTTGAATATGTAACATTTCTAAAATTCTTCTACGTTCTTGATCTTTCTCTACTCCTAAAATTTTTGAGCTATTTAAGTTGAAACTATGATTCTCATTGTTTTTATGTTTGATTAGTGCTGTGGTTTGTGTTTTGGTATATTTCTGTGCTTTTAATCTTTCTTCTAAATTTTGAAAAATTTGTCCGATATATAATTTATTACAATTATTACAGGGTATACTATAAACAACATGAGATTCTTGCAGAAGAGGTGTTTTACTTATATAGGACAAACTTTTCAAAATTTCGAAGAAAGATTAAAAGCACACAAATTTACCAAAACACAAACCACAGCACTAACAAAAACAATGAGAATCATAGTTTCAACTTTAATAGCACAAACATTTTAGAAATAAAGAAATATCAAAAACGCAGAGAAATTTTAGAAATGTTACGTATTACCAAAAAAATTTAAATAAAGTCGTAAATGATAGAACAGATATAAAACATTCGAGTTCAATATACGCAGATTTAATACTTCTATTTTTCTAAGAAACAACATAAATCAAAACAAAATAATTCAACAAACAAACTCTAACCATAACAACTCATCTTCTTAGACAAAATCTAAACATATAGAATTTTCCATTTTTCTAAAAAGAAAGTATAGTATAGAACATGTGATCTCCAAAAATACAAGTAATGTTTTTTAAAGACAACAATCAAATATTTTAAACTTATTTTGTACATTCTGTGGTTCCCTTCCCATCTAATATCCACAGACCTGACTGTTGATATTGGACTAAATAGCACGTAATTGATAACTGAAGACGGCCACAGCCTTAATAAATAATTTTGAAAAAAAGGTAAATAGTATTCTTTGACTTTTCAAAATTTTCAAAAATCAACATAATTTGAACCTATTTCGAACATTACGTGGGTAAAGGTTTCTGTGGTTTCCCTTACCATCTAATAATAACAGATTTGAATGTTAATATTGGACTAAATAGCACTTAATAAATAACAGAGAACGGCCACAGCCAAAAACATTTTTGGATGAAACATAGTAGTCTTTTTTAACTATTCAAATTTTTTCAAATCAATAAATGTCAAAGAAATTTCAATATTTCAAAAGTTTTGAAAAAGCCACGAATGTCGTAGCGAAACGTAAACTTTATAAAAAAATCGAGTTTTTTGAGATTCACCAAGTCTGTTATTGCTAATAATTATCAAAAAGTTAAAAATAGTTCACAGGCAACAACAATTCATATAAATAATTATATATATATATATATATATATATATATATATATATATATATATATATATATATATATATATATATATATATATATATATATATGTGAATACATAGAATGAAAGAAAAAGTTTAGTATATACCTAAAATAAATGAAAAAATATACCTCATATGAAATGTTTCACGCCATCGGTACTTATAACATTCCAAGATTGATAAATAGTAAGCTGCTTGTTTAAATGTGCTGAGTGAAATAAATACTATGACCGATTTAATAAAGAATTAACATGGAATCATCTAGATTTATTTTCATTCCGAAGAATATGGATAATTTTATCAAAGAAATATTTTTCATGTCAGCGTGTTGGGTAAATAGTCGTATTGCAAACAAGATTCGAAACATAAAGTAAACAAGGAAAGTTATTCAATAATTTAAAAAATAAAGGTTTCCAAGGGAGCTGGTTATATGTATTCCGCGACGAGAATATAACATTCACAGTCCAACATTGAATTATAGTCTAGTCACCCTGACTCTAACTCTGCATACAGCTGTTTCGATCTTGTTACATCTCATCAGTGTCGCTTATTTGACTCGGAGTAAATTTACAAATTTCTAATTGTTCGATACATTTAACCTGCTCCTTCGGAAAGTTGTTTGTTAATTTTTTAAATTATTGAAGAATCTTCCTTCTTCACTTTATGTAGTAAATCAAGTTGACCAACTTGTATATTTTTCATGATTTGATTTTGAAAATTGAAAACATCTTGTAGGTAAATATTTCAATGAAGTGATGCATACCATATTGTGAAATGAAAATTGTGGTTTCTGCAGAATATATTAAATCAGGTATTAGTGTTAGAATCATGTTCAAGAGGAAATTGTACAATATAAATTTAAATTATGTCACATCGAGTTACATGCATCCCCGTTGTTGGTTCTGATGATAAAGATCCTTTATAATCATTTCACTATGGGATGTCCTGAAAGCATCCTGCATAGCACAATGTTTCGTAATTATTCATGCATTGTCTTCAGATAAGTCAATTGCAGGAGATTAATTGAATCAGGGTTTCATGTAACCCTTTATTAATGATATCTTGAAGTATTTCACACTTTCAATGATACTGATGTTGAAAATTTTGTGAAACTTTTTAAATAATGAAATAAAAGTAATTTTATCTATACGCCAGGGCCGGAACTTGAGCTGAAAAGGCCCCTGGGCAAAACAAAATGTAGAGTCCCCATTCAAAAATTACTTGTAGTATTAATATAGAAAAAATGAAGAGTAAAATTCACCGTATTTTGTCCATAATAATTCTATTTATATATTATTCCTTATAAACAATTGGTTGAAGTGTTAACTGGGTAGCATAACCCTTCAGAGAGGTCAATACTACAGAACCAAAACATTATATCAGAAGCTAATGATACCATTATATGAAACGCCTAAGATTGAACAACAATTCCCCACAGAAAACTGGAAGGAAATATGGAAATTATCGAATTCAAAAATTATCCCAACAGAATGGAGATCAACAACCTTCAGAATTGTTAATAACGCAATTCCAGTTGCTGAAAGACTTAACAAACATGAAATCCTTACCTCGCCAGAGTGTAGTAGATGTAAAGAAAACGACACAATCCAACATAGAATAAAACATTGTGGCGAAGCACAAACGACATGGAACTGGTGTAGAAAAAAAATAGTAGACAAATTCAGAGTAGACATTGAGGAATTCTCTGAAAAAAATA
The DNA here is from genome assembly GCA_030704885.1 of Cynegetis impunctata. NCBI lineage: Eukaryota > Metazoa > Arthropoda > Insecta > Coleoptera > Coccinellidae > Cynegetis > Cynegetis impunctata. The sequence goes on along the minus strand of JARQZK010003089.1, from coordinate 43,085 downwards.
TATTCACGGCAAGAATACGAAACAAAAAAGAAAAAAATACATTCTTATGGTTTGTAAGCGGACTTTTTCATTACAATGTGACAGAATATACAAACGGTACAAGCTTGGTAGGTTTTCTTAAAAACTTAAGAGAACAGAGACTGCATCTAATAAGAATAGACAAAGTGAAATATTCTTGTGATAAAATATATTGTTTTTGAGTTATAAATTATAGACCTCAAAGTCAGTTTAAATTCGACAGACAGAAGAAAGTTTAATCATAAAACCAGGGATAATATATAATTATAGTATATTGTGATAAATTTTCAATAATAATATATCTGTTGTGATGTAAGAGAGAGATAAGGCTGCTAGATTGTAAAATTTTGTAAAGCTTGGTTTTAATAAAGTAAAAAAAATTCAATTCGTAAGCCAAAACCTTGAATCATAAGATAAAAGTTTGACATATTTCAGTCACCTGCATCTTTATATTGAATTGACTTTCGAAAACAGTCGTCATAACCTGGCAATTTCTGATAGAGTCTCTTATTACATTTTAATGCAAACGCGAAAAATTAAATAAAATTTTTTTTTATTCCACTGATACAAATTCGTTGATTACTTTATCAAAATCAATTTGGCGCGCTCTTTTATTTTCATTGGACTAAGTTGCTGAGTCTATCTTGTCAATTGAACTTCTCAAGTAGTTTTTGATTAACTTCAATTTAGAGCTTTCAGCTCTTGAAATAATGACAGGGGCACTTAGAAACATAAGAAGTGCTGTGCACACATCCGGATTACGCAAAGACGCATTCTGGATGATTCAAAAATGAGCAAACTCTTTGACATCTTCCATGAAACTGATCTCCTTCGAAAATATTGACCTAACAGAAAAAACTGAGAGGAAGAAGAAGGTGTCTTTTGCAAAAGTTTTGGAAAACTCATCAGCTTTTTCCTCCGAGTCACCTTTCGATGCTTTTGTGAGATATTGTGGTTGCACGATTTGATAAGTATCCAAGACATTTTTCATTCTAGCAAACCTTTTTTTGAGTTGTGATAATATAATATCTGTCATTAGGTAGAAAATATTTGCTTGAAACTATTGCTGACGACCATTAAATACCTTAGCTTGAAAAAATTCATCGAAATGAGACTCTTGTCTGAAAACTCTTTCTTGATTTACCACTTATCGCAAATTTCTGACACATTTGCTAGTAATGAATCAAAACTCGCTCTCAAGCTCTGAATACTCTGCAACGCATTTTGAGCCTTCTCTAAAGCGAGAATGATAACGTTATATATTTATTGTTCCAACAAAAAAAAAGACTTCGTTATAAACTCAGGGGGGCCCCTTGAGTCGCGGGCCCCCGGGCAATGCCCCAGTTGCCCCATTGTAGTTCCAGCCCTGCTATCCACCAACAAAATTTGATCTTCATTAACTTCTCAGAGAGTATTTACCTATATCCTCGTTCTACATTATCCCGTAACACACATACACACACAGATATATATATATATATATATATATATATATATATATATATATAGATATAAATATATATATATATATATATATATATATATATATCAACAGTTTATATCGGTGCTACTCATTTCTAATATAACGTACCCCTGAGATTTGAAAACAGATTTAATATTAGCAGAACAGACTGCTGATATTGAACCGAATAACACGTACCGAACGTAATAAGCAAGGACAATCACAAACCGAAAAAGAACAATGAAATTTTGTTGTCTTTTTAGTCGTATTTTATCCCGTAAAATACATACTATTGCAGTATATCGAAGGAGAGCACTCAGGTGCAGGAGTATTTTTGACATCCGTTTCATACCTCCCATACCACGATTTTCGAAAATATTTTCATGTCTGAGATATATATATATATATATATCTATATATATTTATACATTTATATACATATTTATATATATCTATATATATATATATATTACATATATATATATATATTATATATATATATATATATACATATATATATATATATATATATAATATATATATATATATATATATATATATATATATATATATATATATATATATTATATATATATATATATATATATATATACTATATATATATATATATATTATATATATATATATATATATATATATATATATATATGTATATATATATATATATATATATATATATATATATATATATATATATATATATATATATATATATATATATATATATATATATATATATATATATATTTATTCGAATTGTTGTTGCCTGTGATCTATTTTAAATCTCTTGATAATTATTAGCAATAACAGGCTGGTTGAATCTTAAAAAACTCGATTTTATTAAAAAGTTGACGTTTCACTACGACATTCATAGTTTATCAAAACTTTTGAAAAAATTGAAATCTCCTTGACATTTTTAATAAAATCGAGTTTTTTAAGATTCAACCAGCCTGTTATTGCTAATAATTATCAAGAGATTATATATATAATTTTTTTTTTTCGGTACATATTGGCATTTCCAGCGTCCCCCATCGAATCAAATTAGCTGAATGGTACCTGGGATTGTTCTCGTTGCAGAACGAAACTATAAAAATTTGGTTAAATTTTTCCAGCATCCGCCATTTTTATGAGATTTTTATTTTTTCGTAGTTTTCGAAAAACTGCCGTACTCCACAGCTTCTGCAGATTGAGTTAGAGGTTTGGTACGTACATTGAGTTTATGTTGACTTAAAATCCTTACTTGGATTCAACTCTTTTTCTCAAACGCGCTGTATTTCGTGGTGATTATTCCGCACGAATTGCCTCTCGAACTGCCATCAGTATGCGACGCACTTCGCGAATTTTTTTGCATAATAAAGGGTTGAAATTTTGTACGTGGATTATGTTGATGTTGGGATACATTTCTTTGTTGGGTTCAACTTTTTTTCAACCACGATGCACTTTGTAAATTTTTTTTTATTAACAAATTTTTTTTCAATTCGGATTGCTATTTGAGCGTGATTCTTCAAAATATATTCTATCCGTTAGAATCGCAACTCGACGCGATACATTTCACGCGAAAAATACCTTAGTGATGGAGATGTGCTGCTCACGCCTTTTTCTTTACTTTTTCAATTTTTGAAAGAAATGACAGAGTAATTTGCTTCCTAAAGTGTTTAAAAATGTCTTAAATTTCGTGAGGACATGTGAAATTTCAAAGGGAACCTTTTTTCGAATCTCCATTGCATATGATAGCAAATAAATAAAAAATAATTATGTCTATTTATAAATATTCAAATTGTTGTAATTATAAGGAACTAAGATAACTAAGAGAGATATTTCAGGTATTCTCTTTTTCTGTTAAAGAATTTCCTGGCTCATCGTTTACAACCTGATTATAAAATACGTTGGTACAGGCCATATATTCTTGATGCCAGTCCCAGCTGACGCTTTTCGGTCCATTCCCTATGGACCGCAAATTCGGCATTACTAATTCATGGTGCTGGAGACAAGCGAACAACCGTAGGAAAGTATTACCTCCTCTGGGAATTCTCCTTGCGGTCTAGAAGATTGGAAAGCAGGAGAAGGTTTTTTATGAAAGAATAACTGCTGCTGTTATTCACTTGAAAATATTTCCTGGCACACTACTACGACTACGATGTCAAATTTCAAATTTTTTGTTCATTGGTCAATTGGTATCATTATCATTCACAGTATTTTTAGAAGGGTTATAATTTGTGCTTGAGTATGACAGCTACGGAAAATTAACTGCAACATAGAATGGAAGATTATGAATAAAGAATCCACATTATTAATTTAATTCAATTTGTTTTGAAAAATCTAATAAAGGACAAAGTTTTCTTGAGTTGAAGTTTTGAAGGATAAAATAGGTAAGCTAGATGATATATTTTCAATTATATTACAGAAAAAACAGCTCCTTGCATCTGCTCTGTAGATCATAATATATATATATATATATATATATATATATATATATATATATATATATATATATATATATATATATATATATATATATATATATATATATATATATATATATATATATATATATATATATATAAATATATATATTAATAAATATAATTATATATATATATTTATATTTATATATATATATATATATATATAATATATATATATAGATATGTATATAATATATATAGTATATATATATATATATATATATATATATATAATATATATATATATATATATATATATATATATATATATTATATATATTATATATTATATATATATATTATATATATATTATATATATATTATATATATATATATTATATATATATTATTATATATATATATATATATATATATTATATATATATATATATATATATATATATATATATATATATATAATATATATTTATAGGCTTGCCATATTTTTGGTAAGCGAAACCAGGACATATTAATATAGGAAATCAAAAGCAAAATCGTAAGTGTTAAGACTCGCAAATGATATTTTTTTCTGGTGTACCATCTAGAAAGAAGTTTTGATAAAATGAAATTTAAACTACTTCATAAAATTGTTTAATTGAACGAATACTAAGTTCTATTATTTTTTGTAAAACTATAAATTTTTGTCCAACTACAAATATAATTATAAGAAATTTTTTTTCTGTCAAACTAAAAAAACAATGGATTTGTAAGTTGACAATGTTAATCTTGTCAACAGCCGTTTTCCGGACATCGATAAAAACGGGCGGGACATTGGGACAAGAGCAAAATACTGGGACCCGGTTTGAGCGGGACGTATGGCAACTCTATATATATATATATATATATATATATATATATATATATATATATATATATATATATATATATATATATATATATATATATATATATATATATATATATATAATAGAAGATAGAAAATTTGGAAATTCTTCGAAAAATCGTTATCAATAAAATGAACTCTGTGGAGGTAGTTACATAAGTCTCGACGCCAACGACTTTCACGTCCATTAAACAAATCATGGTGGTTGCACCAAACTATAGAAATAATGGACAGACTATTTGGAACCTATCAGGTACTCCTCAATATCGTCTATCTACCGAATATAGTAGTTAACCATCCGGATCAATTCACTCCAATCTGATTATTCCGAAGATGACATATAACCATGCTACATTAGATACTACATGTTCTGTAAGTATCACGATTATATAATATTTCTATAAATATATATATATATATATATATATATATATATATATATATATATATATATATACCTTTATATATATATATATATATATATATATATATATATATATATATATATATATATAAACAGTAAACAGAATTTAGAAAAAATTGTAAATTTTGGGAACTTGCTAGATGTCTTAGGGCGTACTCAGCTAAAATATTTTCATCTACTGGGAATTTCCGGTTATACCGGAAATAGACCCCAAGTCGCTTAATTTAAATGGAACACCCTATATATTGTTACATTTTTGAATTCTACACAAGATTCTAGGCAGATTTTTGCATGATGTCCTATGCTTAAGTCTAAGCGTTTTTGACATATTTAAGTTTTTATGGCAAAAATGACGATTGCAAGTCCTAGTATAATTATCAATTGTTCCTATACGGAAGCACTTATTACTTACTTTGGGTTAGATTCCTTCTTCAGAAGAACTCACTCTAATAGAATTTGTATAATATTTGGAAAAAATTAAATCGAAAATGAGATTGAGAAAACTGACAAAAATCAATTTTTTCAAATGGAATTAAAATTTTTCTTATTTTGTAGTATTTAGCATCGAAAATTGAGGTATCTTTGTATGAGGTTATCAATACCTAAAATATTTAGTTTTCCAAAAATTGCCAATTTTATATTTTCATATGAAGATTTGGCATTTGATCAACAGTAAACAATTAGATCGAGGATAGCCACGATCGTATTTAACATTTCAAATCATCGTAATGGCACCCCGGTTAAATTACACAAACGAAGATTATTTAAACTTATTTATTATTTATGGACAATGTGATAAAGTTATTTCAAGAACTTGATACATTTGTGCACGATATCCTCAAAAACAGAAACAATCACGAAATACTACTAGACGAATTAGACGAATTAAAGAAATCTTTAAGAACTTTGTTCCCGCGAAGAAAAAATGTACAGAAATAAACCAGTTATTAACAATGAAAATTTTCATATCGTAAACTGGAAATAGAAATGTTAAAAAATTATTTAATTGAATGTTTGTGTCTTTGAACTTTTAGACATTTTCGGTATATAAGCCGCAATTGTTCAAGGGTGGCTCTTCTTATTGACTGGTGGTCCAGGTCTTCAAATGCTGTACTTACTCGCCTCATGCAGTATTCCATGGTGGTCACTGTGGTGTTATACACGTTATTTTTTACTGTTCCCCATAAATAGAAATCGAGTACTGATAAGTCTGGGGAGCGAGGTGGCCAAAAATTTGGTCCATTGTTGGCTATCCATTGATCATAAAAAAAGTTTTCCAGATATTTATAGACTTAATAGGCATTATGTGGAGGTGCCCCCCATAATGTCGATAGAAAAGGTTTCGAAGATCAGCCAGGGGCAAGATGTCTAAATAGTCAACTTCAAAATTCATGTTATTCTGTTTTTGAGGATATGGCGTCACAAATGTATCACATGTTCTGGAAATACCTTCATCACATTATCCATAAATAATAAATAAGCTTAAATAATCTTCGTTTGTATAATTTAACCAGAGTGCCATTACGATGATTTGAAATGTCGAATACGATCGTGGCTATCCCAGAACTAATTGTTTATTGTTGATTAAATGCAAAATCGCCATATAAAAATATAAAATTGGCAATATTTCGAAAACTGAAATTTTAAGATATAAATAACCTTTTACTAAAATACCTTAATTTTTATGCTTAATACTATAAAATAAGAAAAATGGGGAGTTTCCGTTTGAAAAAATTGATTTTTATCAGTTTTCTCAATCTCATTATAGATCTTATTTTTTGAACACCCTGTATGATTAGTTAACAAAATATTATACAAATTTTAGTAAAGTAACTCCTCCTCAACAAGGAATCCAATCCAAAGTAAGTAATAAGGGCTTCCTTATAGAAACAATTGATAATTCTATTAGGACTTCGTCATTTTTGACATAAAAACTCAAATATGTCAAAAACGCTTAGACTTAGGTATAGGACATCATGCATAAAATCTGCCTAGAATATTGGGTAAAATTAAAAAATTTAATAATATATAGCGTGTCCCATTTAAAATAAGCGACTTAGGTTCTCTTTCCAGTATAACCGGAAATGCTCAATGAATGAAAATATTTTAGCTGAATAGGCCCCAAAACATCTGACCAGTTTCCCAAATTTTCCAATTTTCTTTACATTCAGTTTCTGAGATACGAATTTCCTGATGATCCACACTGTATATATATATATATATATATATATATATATATATATATATATATATATATATATATATATATATATATATATATATATATATATATATATATATATATATATATATATATATATATATATATATATATATATATATATATATATATATATATATATATCAAATAGGTTAACGGGTTAAACGGATGAATTAAAGGCTGGTAAAAGTGTACTCTTATATTCTTTGTCAACGTTTCGGCTTCTAATTTAAGCCTTCATCAGGACTCTACAATAATAAGTTAATAATTAGCAACACGAGCGGTCTCTAAACAAGCAGGACTCACCGAATGTTTGAGGTTACAAAATAAGCTAACATCTCAAAAAACAGAAAAAACACAAAACTGATGTGACAAACCATAACATTATTAAACTGTACTACATTATATGAATTAATTTAAACTAAGTCAACCATGATTCCTTTGAAAAACAAATATTACGAATATTCAACAAACACAACATCATGGTACCAAGAGAATGAAGCAATCACAGAATGCTCAACAACAAGTTGACAACCTAAGTTATAAAATTAAAAATGAAATAAAGTGACACAATTGTTCTTCTTCTTCTTATCCTGACCTTAATAATCAATCAACAGAACTCTCATTGCAATTCGTGACGTCATATGCTATTAAAAAGGAATAAATACTACTAATGTTATCTATATCTTTCCTCGAATTCATTGAATCCGGGCAACGTTTTATATGATACATCTCCAAAAATGATCTCTTATCTAAATTACTCTCAAATTCCAAAATTTTTGCAGATCCATAGTCCATATTATGGTCTGTAGCTCTGCAATGTTCAGCCAGTGCACACACCTTCTTTGGGTTCCTTATATCACTTTTATGTTGGCTAATTCTCTTTTTTAATTGCTGAGACGTCTGACCAATATATGATAATTCACACACATGACAAGGAATGCTATACACCACACCACTAAGTTTATCTTTATCGATCTTGTCTTTCACTGATGAGAACAACAATTTAACACTAAATTGATTCTTAATTGCAAATTTAAATTCTTCACTCTTCAGTAACATAACCAATTGCTTTGTAACTTCAGGAATTGAAGGAATTGATACATATTTCCTCCTAATGAGTTCACCACTGACCGAAACATTGTCAGGCCTCATAACGTTTACTATTTGAGGACGTTGTGCTGTATTATATAAAAGTTTATTGAGCAAAATGCGTGGATAGCCATTATCGATTAATAACTGATATAATTTTTTTATATTACCAGCAACTTGTGACGCATGAGAAATCCTGGAAACCCTCTCTTTCATACCCAAAATTGAATTAATTTTTTTTTGTCTTAATGGATGACTCGATAGGTAGTTCAAATATCTGCCAGAACTCATTGGTTTTCTATACCAATCAACGATTATCATATTTTCCACAGTTCTAATAACCTTTGTGTCAAGGAACGGGACAGCATTATCTGTTTCCTCTTCAATTGTGAACTTAATATGTTCATTATATTCGTTGAACTTGTTGAGTGTATATTGAACTTGGTCTCTTGGAACTGAACAGATTATGTCATCAACATATTTCTTAATAAATGGGATATTGAAAGGAAGGGTCTCCAAAATTCTGTCAAGAACAAGGTCCATTACAATTCTAGCAACAATAGGGCTCAAATTCGACCCCATAGGTGACCCAAATATCTGACTATAAAATTTTTTTACCATACTGAGTGACCAAAACTATTACAGATTATTGCTAAGGGATCCTACACTTACATTGCAAAATAGAGCTAATCAACTAATTAAGAATTTGGTAAAAAACAAATATATTCCTAATAAAAAAGGAAAAAAAAAAAAAAAAAAAGAAAAAAAAGAAAAAAATTATATAACTATAATAGCATACCTGCCAGGTTCTATGGTTTACCAAAAATCCATAAACCAGTTATTGCTCTGAGACCAATTATTTCGTGTATTAATACTCCTACATCAAAACTCTCAATATTTGTAGCTGATGTTCTTGCTAAATCTGTTGACAACATCAATAATAGATATTATGTCAAAGACTCGTTTGAGTTTGTTTCCTTTATTAATGAATTTCAGTTGCCACAAAGTTATGTGTTGGTTAGTTTAGACGTTATATCACTTTACAGTAACATACCAGTTGAATTGGCAGTGGAATGCATTGAACATAATTGGCATTCGATATCATTACACACAACAATTCCGAAAAGTGAGTTTATCATTATTGTCCGTTTTTTGTTTTCCTCTAATTATTTTTTGTTTGATAATAAATTTTATAGTCAGATATTTGGGTCACCTATGGGGTCGAATTTGAGCCCTATTGTTGCTAGAATTGTAATGGACCTTGTTCTTGACAGAATTTTGGAGACCCTTCCTTTCAATATCCCATTTATTAAGAAATATGTTGATGACATAATCTGTTCAGTTCCAAGAGACCAAGTTCAATATACACTCAACAAGTTCAACGAATATAATGAACATATTAAGTTCACAATTGAAGAGGAAACAGATAATGCTGTCCCGTTCCTTGACACAAAGGTTATTAGAACTGTGGAAAATATGATAATCGTTGATTGGTATAGAAAACCAATGAGTTCTGGCAGATATTTGAACTACCTATCGAGTCATCCATTAAGACAAAAAATTAATTTAATTTTGGGTATGAAAGAGAGGGTTTCCAGGATTTCTCATGCGTCACTAGTTGCTGGTAATATAAAAAAATTATATCAGTTATTAATCGATAATGGCTATCCACGCATTTTGCTCAATAAACTTTTATATAATACAGCACAACGTCCTCAAATAGTAAACGTTATGAGGCCTGACAATGTTTCGGTCAGTGGTGAACTCATTAGGAGGAAATATGTATCAATTCCTTCAATTCCTGAAGTTACAAAGCAATTGGTTATGTTACTGAAGAGTGAAGAATTTAAATTTGCAATTAAGAATCAATTTAGTGTTAAATTGTTGTTCTCATCAGTGAAAGACAAGATCGATAAAGATAAACTTAGTGGTGTGGTGTATAGCATTCCTTGTCATGTGTGTGAATTATCATATATTGGTCAGACGTCTCAGCAATTAAAAAAGAGAATTAGCCAACATAAAAGTGATATAAGGAACCCAAAGAAGGTGTGTGCACTGGCTGAACATTGCAGAGCTACAGACCATAATATGGACTATGGATCTGCAAAAATTTTGGAATTTGAGAGTAATTTAGATAAGAGATCATTTTTGGAGATGTATCATATAAAACGTTGCCCGGATTCAATGAATTCGAGGAAAGATATAGATAACATTAGTAGTATTTATTCCTTTTTAATAGCATATGACGTCACGAATTGCAATGAGAGTTCTGTTGATTGATTATTAAGGTCAGGATAAGAAGAAGAAGAACAATTGTGTCACTTTATTTCATTTTTAATTTTATAACTTAGGTTGTCAACTTGTTGTTGAGCATTCTGTGATTGCTTCATTCTCTTGTACCATGATGTTGTGTTTGTTTAATATTCGTAATATTTGTTTTTCAAAGGAATCATGGTTGACTTAGTTTAAATTAATTCATATAATGTAGTACAGTTTAATAATGTTATGGTTTGTCACATCAGTTTTGTGTTTTTTCTGTTTTTTGAGATGTTAGCTTATTTTGTAACCTCAAACATTCGGTGAGTCCTGCTTGTTTTGAGACCGCTCGTGTTGCTAATTATTTACTTATCATTGTAGAGTCCTGATGAAGGCTTAAATTAGAAGCCGAAACGTTGACAAAGAATATAAGAGTACACTTTTACCAGCCTTTAATTCATCCGTTTAACCCGTTAACCTATTTGATGTATCACGACCGGAGTTATTCTTTCTGATGTCTATATATATACATATATATATATATATATATATATATATATATATATATATATATATATATATATATATATATATATATATATATATATATATATATATATAATATATTTTAATATATAATATATATATATATATATATATATATATATATATATATATATATATATATATATATATATATTCGTGACATCTCTCACTACTGAAAAACTGTAACCTTTAAATTTAGTTGTTTTTAAACACGATTTAGTACGCTGCTCAAATAATTGCGATTCAAGATAAATTTATTCGTAGAAGTTTCTCGCTTAACAGAAAATATTGGCCCTGGAAATTGAATAAATTTGAATTCCAACTGCTTTCCTACACCCGACACGCAGGGAAAACTTGAACTTATGCAAAATATCTGAGGTTGCATTTTTCACTCATTTCTGTTCTTATTAACATAGAAATTCTTAATCCATCAAGCCAATTTGGAGGGGTTGTGAAGGTTAAAAAACATTAGAACATACGAACAAACACGAAATCTCCAGATTGAAATGGCGATGGTTATATAAAATATCTGAAATCTCCAAAAGGCACTTTACTAACTTCAACTCAATTTACGTTCAGTATTTCAACCTACTAATTCAATCTGAATAAGCCAACATGAACTTCATCAATTTTCAACCTCTAACTCAATCATGAGGTGCACAGATCCTTGAAAACCACGAACTGTTATGAAATCTCTACATAAAATGGCGTCGGTTGGAGAAAAAACATCAAACTTGCAATGGATATATTGTCCTAATATCAAATTAATCAATGTACCAAATATTCATCCTATAACTCAACCTGCAAATATTTGGGCCACGAAATAAAAATAGGAAGGGATAACCAAACATGTGAGCTGGTGAGGAGAATAAGCCTGACCTGGGCTGCATTTGGAAGGCTGAAGGACCTTTTCAGGTCGAATATTCCAATGAGCCTGAAAAGAAAAGTGTTTGACCAGTGTATTCTGCCGGTAATGACTTATGGTGCAGAGACTCTAACGTTAACCAAAGCAACGATGTCCAAATTGCAAGTTACCCAAAGAGCGATGGAGAGAATTATGTTAGGGGTAACGCTGCGCGATAGGATTCCTAATGCCACCATTCGCAAGAAATCAGGAGTGACGGACGTTGTTGTAAGGATAACAACTCTAAAGTGGAACTGGGCTCGTCACGTAGCTAGAACGAGCGTTGACCGATGGACAAAGAGAATTCTGGAGTGGAGACCCCGAGTACAAGCACACAGAAACCGGGGACGGCCTCCAACAAGATGGACTGATGACATCAAGAGAATAACAACGATCAGGATACAGGTGGCGCAAAACAGGACCGTTTGGACGGGCATGCAAGAGGCCTTCGTTCAGCAATGGACAGAAGCGGATATTTGATGAACTCAACCTGAAGCAGCTGTGGAAGTGCGTAAAACCTCAAACACCGCGAGACAACAAGAAATCGTTACGTAAAAATAGCGGCGTCTAGAACAAAGAGACTTATACCGCAATAAATCACTTTCCTAGGATCAACTTAGTCCTCGTGAAAATTTCTGATATTTCAGCTCCATATAACCTCCAAAATCCCAAGGGGATGCAATTCCATGCAGATATGTTTTTCACAATCAGTTTCCACATCTGTTGTCACCAGTGGCGGCTCGTGAGGTTTTGGTTTGAGGAGGCTACAAGAGGTGTTAAAAAATACACCATAGGCGAAAATTTTTAGGATTTCAAGGTCAACCGCCTTATAATTTAGAATCAAAGTAAAACAAGTACCCTAAGCTATTAATTTGTTTGGAAAAAAATTGTTTTCACTTTCGAGTGTATACCTTGAGACCTACAACTCCTATTTATAATATTCACAAAAACTCTTCTCAGCCAATTAATCAATTCATCATATTTTTTTTTCTATCACAAAATAGGTACCTACCTACCTACTTAACGAATTTGTTACTTATTCGAAGAATTAATCAATTGTTGCCCAGCAAGAACCAACGGGGAGGTGAGAGTTTTTTCTTGCCAAAAATAAAATAGGACCCTCCCAAAAATAGATTAAAATAAAATTCTTGTCATAAAAGAAAAACAAAATAAAAATAAAATAAAATAATAAAATATACATTTAGACCTAAAAAAAAATTTTAATAAATTCTTTGGCATAGACATCTATTTTTTATAATTCCTGCATAGATGCCAATGCCAAGGCAGAAGCCTTAAATAAAAAATAATGTTTGCATAAAATCAAACAAAAAATAAATTCTTTTAAGATCTTTACAAGGAACAACGAATTATTTGGTATAATACTAAGTAATAAAGTATCTAGTACCACAAACAAAACCTGTGAAAAATAAAATGTGCAAAATATGTGTGGGCAGCAAATAAAAAGTTATATATTTTTGAAGATTAGCGGGATTCTGCGATCTTTAACGTTAGCAAAATGATCTATAATATCCTCATAAAATTTTTTGTCTTTCGCCATAAGTTTTACCAATTCCTTTTCAATAGACAACAAACTAATATTTTTCAAACGATCCTGGCTCATTGAATTTCGTAAATAAGTTTTAATTCTCTTAAGAGTGGAAAACGAGCGCTCTACGGAAGCCGATGTCACCGGGATAGAAACAATTAGACATAAGAGTTTATAAACTTGGGGTAAATCTTGATTCAAATCATTATCAAAAAGGTATTTAATAGTCATGACATGATTTTCATTTTGCCCCAAAATTTCATTGTCATTATAAACAACACACAGTTCACTCTTTAGGGCCACCTTATCAAAAAAAGTGTATTTTTGACATAAATTTTCCAAAAGGTTATCTGGAAAATTAGCCGAAAATCCGGTAAACAAATTTTTATTGAGTAATTCGAAGAAATGCAGTTCTTTCAAATCAGAGAACCTTATTTCTATTTGACCCCTAATAGTATCCAAAATTTCATAAAATATTTGCTTATAGTGAAGCTCCATATCTGCGAAACTGAATTTCTTTCGTTTTGGGCTAAATTGAGTCGTATCATCAGTCGTTTGAAATACAGAAAATAGTTTTTTGAAATAAACTTCTGCACGAAATTCTGAAATTTTCTCCAAAAGAAACTTGAGCCGATTTCGTGAGTAAATCACATCTGAAAACTTGTGCTGTAAGATTTGAAAAACTATTTCTGTTTGTTCGAAAATTAATCTAAAGATGTTTAAAAAATATATAAATTCCTTATTATTAAGTAAGATATTAATCCGCGTGCGGTATTTAAAGTTACTTTATCGGTGAAAAATTCCTCACTTTCAACTATAGAATTAAGAGCCTCTAAAATTTTATCCTTATTATTGTGTATAGTAAAGATAGCTCTTGAAGTAAAATTCCACCTAGTTGGTGCGTTACTTGGAATTCTGTTACCTACTATTGCATCTAGAAATTTTGTGCGCGTTGTTGATTTTGAGAAAAATGTTGAAAATGCAGATAAATTTGAAAAAAAAATTCTAACTTGCCTAATAGAACTACAAGCGTTACTTAAAACCAAATTCAGGTTATGTGCATAACAATGTGTAAAAATAGCTTGAGGAGCAACAGATTTAATTTTTGTTTGTAGACCGTTTAAATGGCCAGCCATAACCGCTGTGCCGTCATAGGTTTGTGCTATAAGTTTAGATTGAAAATTAAACTTCGAAAATTTCTCATTTAAAAAATCGAATAAATCGTTGGCAGACCTTCCAGAACTGACATCATGCAAACCTAAAAATCTCTCAAATAATGTTCCATCTTTTACGAACCTGCATATTATCGACAACTGCGATTTACAGCTAATGTCAGTTGTCTCATCTACTTGCCAGGAAAAAAAATTAACATTTTTAAGTTCATTTTCGATAAAAGTTTCCAAAACATAGGAAGCAGAGTTTATAATTTCGTTTTGAGTTGTTTTTGAGGTTCCGGAGCAAACTGTAGCGTTGTTAATGAAATTATACAGCTTTTCGTCATATTTGCAAAATAGATCAAGGAGTTCCTTAAAATTTCCCTTATTGCTAGATTCGTCTGTTTCATCTTGTCCCCTAATCGCTATATCTTGGCGACATAAAAATAATATAATATCGACCAGTTTCTCCAATATTTCTCTGTTTTCCTTAACTTTTTCGTTGTATTTTTCTAACTCTTGAACACGTGCTGTATCAATAACATTAATAATGTTTTTTTTTCCAAACATTTTAAATTTGATCCGCGACACGACATGTTCCTGGGATTTTTCGTGCCTTTCCAAAGAACGTGATAAATTTTTTAAATCGTCAAATCCTGACATTTTCACTAGTAAAAAGTAAACACTGCCAACAAAATAATTTATTTTTTACCTGTGATCCGGTTAGGCAAGGATTCCTCTCGTAATTCTTTGTATTGAAACCGCGGTTTTGTTTTCTGTTACGTTGCACCAAATTCTTCAATTCAGGGGTAGGTCTCACTGTTTTTATTAAAAATTTATCCTCATAACTTAGAGCACTAAAGTTATGGGATAACAAATATTCCACTAAGTCACCATTGAAATTTTTGAAATTAACTTCAGATTCAGTAATGAAACTCATTTTTACACAATACGCGAACTCTTTCTGGCGGCCATTAGCGAATTACGACACATTACGATTTCCAACGAAATTGACTCGATGTCAGGCAACAAATTCTATAGTTGTGATTGGCCGGAACTGGGTTCGTATCCGTGTTGCCATTTACATGTGTTTTGCTTTACTATTGCAATACAGTATTCTGTTTTTGAGTGGTGTGAGTTTGCTTTTCTGTGGCAGGCATAATGAACGTTGAGAATATACCTTTCGTCCTTTCTAAGCTTACCGCAGCGTTGCCACAAATCTTGAAATGAATGAAATGCAGTAAATGTAAATACCTTCTATCTTAATTAATAAATTATATTATATAATGTAGGTTGAAAGGAAGGTAGGTGCATAAAATAATATGATTTTGATTAATATGAATATGCTGAATGCTGACTATTCAATATAATATATATATTAGTGATACACGGAATATTTTTGAGGAGGCTTAGCCTCCTTAGCCTCCTTTGACTAGCCGCCCCTGGTTGTCACCAGTTTGAAAAAGTCAAGAATTTTCTGACAAAATGTCAACTCATTAATACAATCGAGTTTTCAAAATCAAATAGTTTGTTATTGTTAATATGTATACGTGTATGCGTATGTTCTCAAATGTTGCTTAAGGATTTATAGAGAGGATACTGTTGTTTTCAGAGTCTGATGGTCGCCATTCTGAACACTTGATATAAAATATTTCTTGTTTCATATCCATAATTTTTTTCCTTCATAATTTGAACTAATACATAACATTTGAGATATTGAAAAATAAATGCATATATTATGATCTTGATGTTTATTTCAATCATTTCTGATTTCTCAAAACGCCATAGGCGACTTGATAAATGATAAATATCTTAATATCAGTTTGAAAGATGAAGATGTGCATTTTATTTGAAAACGTGAAGGGATATCGATTGGAATGTATTCAGGTATTCGATAGACAATTAAATTTTTCATCCGTTGGTGACATAAAATACGGAGTGTTCCATTTAAGTTTAATAAGTTAGTGCCCATTAAGGAAATTAATTATTTTACCTTTATTTTTACACAGCAAGTGTTAGTTAGTCAATATTTCACAAGTGCGATATAAAGTTTGTTCCAGTTAGTAGGCCTTATCATTAATTTGGTTGAAAACAAGAAAATACCAGTTGAGAGTTTGAGCTTTAAAACATTTTCACAAAATACGAGAAATTTCAAAAACCATAAGGTTTAGGTGAATTAAACCAAAATGAAATTGGCATTCGTTTTCATCGATATATCCAAAAATGAAATAATATACAGGTTTTACATTTTGTTTTTGGCACACTTTGTACAACATGAAAATATTTTTAAAATGTAGTCCTGATAGGTTCCTATCCATCCTAAAGAAAGAACTTCTATAGAATCAAATGCTGTAGCCATAATTCTTCGTGTCGAATAACAATAATACCCCGTATATATATATATATATATATATATATATATATATATATATATATATATATATATATATATATATATATATATATATATATATATATATATATATATATATATATATATATATATATATATTAACTGAGATTGAATTCTCGCACATCACTTGGTGAAACATCATAAAGAATAAAGTGTAAACTTCAAAATAAAACAAACTTGGCTTATGTTTCACTATATAAAAATATTTAGATACTGTATTTAGCAGTAACGAATAGTCGACATGTTTCGAGACTGACTACAGGAGAGTATTACATCTTATTTTATAAAACGGACAAAAGCAAAGGTGATACCTGAAAATCAATTTGCTCGTTTACAAGGGGTAATTGACTATTATGGGAGGAAATTATTTCGAGAATTTCAAGAAGGTCAAGGAGTTTTCCTTTGTTACCTGAATGTAACAATTGGCATTTGTTGAAATCCAGGAAATGATTAAATTTTATACAATGTTCGGAGAAACCAGTGGTATTTTTATTCTGTAAAATTGACCTTTTATGTTCTTCAACACGAATGTTTATATTCCTTCCTGTTTGTCCAATATAGAAAGCAGGACATTCGTGAATGTTGATATATCATTTCATTAGGATTTATCGCTTTTTGTTACAGACAGAACGGAAAAAATAATACGTTTTATCTAAACATTCAGAATAAGTTTCGAAGGTGATTTTCCACTTTACCAAAATGGGTGTTATTTTATTATATACATTAGACCTGACTGTTTGGAAATTTTCAGTTTTTCATCATAAATGTTCGTACTTAGAGTAATTCTTAGTAGTTTGTCTTTCTCTCTCTCTCTATATATATATATATATAATTATATATATATATATATATATATATATATATATATATATATATATATATAAATATTATAGGTGTTTATATCAGATATCAAATAAAGCACAAAAATGTAGAAAGGTCCAAAAACGATTTGAAAACCATTCCGCACCACACTGCTGAAGTTAGATGTAGAATCATTGTATTATATATTATTTTCGGGGTAATAAGACTAAAAACTAGGAAATCTAGATTACTTGCTTCACTTAGTTCTTTCATTTACGTGTTTTTCATTATTCCGTACATAACTGATGTTACACTTCATTTGTATTACGTTATTTAACTCGAAATCTGAAGAAAGTAATAACTGATACATTTAATTGAATTGGATTAATACTGTTAACAAAATTGAATCTGGAAGTACCGGATTTTAAGTAAGTGATTTCTATCAATTCGATTCATGCTGTTATTGGAAGTGTTTCGCCTATTTTAGTTTCTGGTTATATTGCATTCTATTCGACAAATCAAATTATTCATCCATAAAAGTTCTTACATAAGGAATTGACAGGATTTGAGTCGATTCAAAAGAAGTTAGATTCAGTTGAGACTTCTTTTACCTCTGTAAATTTTATGTTGAAATTTCAATCGTTTATGAGGATTTTCGAGCATCTCTATGGCTAATTTCTTTCACTGGTCGCAATTTATTTCTATCTAGAAAATTTTTGGGTTTTTGTTGGTTTTCGAGCTTTATACATCTTTTCGGTA
The DNA here is from genome assembly GCA_030704885.1 of Cynegetis impunctata. NCBI lineage: Eukaryota > Metazoa > Arthropoda > Insecta > Coleoptera > Coccinellidae > Cynegetis > Cynegetis impunctata. Next base: position 24,158 of record JARQZK010003089.1, on the reverse strand, counting down.
ACTCTAATTTGACTTAGGGGTACAGGATTTGTATGTAAAACAGAACAAAAATGTGAAGAAAATAAGACTCTAATGATGAACCTCTGATCCTCGCGCGTTGTTTTTCATTTCAGACGCAATGAGAATTTTTGAGGATCTACGGAAAGATTAATTTACCTCTTTCCTATTAATGAACGGAATGATACGAAAATTGCTAAAAGTTTTCATAGCGCCTGGAAGTTGGAACATTCGTAACAAAGTGAAATGCGAAAATTCTGCCAAACTTTCACAGTACACACAAAAGAGGTATCAGGACGAAGTTTAAAACCGTTCCTTATCTTACATGGTTGCGAAGTTTTCACTTTCTCAAGGAAAGGATATTTGTCTGAACAGTGAACGAATGTTCTGAGAATTCATCATGTTTACAGAAAACACTAAAACGAATAATTTATTAATTTTTTAATTTTACAGAATCTGTATTGCAATGCCGTTTCTATTATTAGCATATTATAAGATAATTCTAATTGATTTACTATGACTATTTCATCTTTACCAACCGACTTCTGATAATTTCGTGTTCAAACAATATTTCCTAAAAATAGTCCAATCTTTTTCTGTACAAGTATTTCATCTTATAGTGAGTCTACAGCCAATAACAAAATCATACCGTGAAACGATAGTGAGACATCAAAACCAATTTTTTTGCTATCGTAGGTATAACTAAATTATTATTGAGATGCTACTACCAAATAATTGAATGGGAGTGAACATAGTAATAGAACGAACTCTTTTCGAAGAGCAGCGATTAAATACATATCATTCCTAAGTTCTTATACATATGTAGGTACTTTTTGATTGAAGTTTTTATGCAAAAAAATCATAAACCATGAAAAACATTTATATATATATATTAATATATATATATATATATATATATATATATATATATATATATATATATATATATATATATATATATATATATATATATATATATATATATATATATATATATATATATATATATATATATATATATATATATATATATATATATAGGTATATATATATATATATATTCATTTTTATTTTATTTATTACAGTTTCATACAATTACCTTATTCTATCATAAAATATTCATTGTGTATCAGCGACAGTTCTTACCAAACATTGACAGCAATTTCATATATGTTTCAAAAAATAAAAAATAAAATGCAAATAAATGAACTTAATGCAGTATTACATACTGTTTGAAAATCACTTCACTGGTGATACCTTCCACTATATTGTTGTCGGAGAATATGCACTTAATAGGCTCTTGCACCGTATATTATTAAGCTAAGTTTAATGATAAACCGAGTTTAATTTGAGATTTGACAAGTGAAAATATTAAATTAAACTCGGTTTATCATTAAACTCAGTTTAAAATATACGGTTCAAGAGCCTATATGTGATTCAACACTTGTGTTGTGCAGAATTTATATATCACAGAGTTTCAATTTAACAAGTTTGATAATATCTTTCTTAATTTTATCTCTATACTATATGTAACAATTTCACAATCATAGACATAAACACATCGAAAATCAAATCAATCAATCAGTTTCATAAATGAATTATAGTTATCATTTATAAACATCTTACGTTGCGTCGAAAATTTTTTGTAATTTTCAATATTTTCAATACTCAAAAGCAAGAAGTTGTATGCCTTTGGGGCCAGATGACAAGCAAATCTTGCATGTATACCCTTATTAGAGTTACATTTATAAATATATATATATATATATATATATATATATATATATATAAATATATTTATATATATATATATATATATATATATATATATATATATATATATATATATATATATATATATATATATTATGAATGAAAATCAATGACAATAATGTAAATAAAACTTGGGTTTTTGATTTTCACTATATTTTGATTTATAATATCATAAGAGCATCGAAAATAATCGATTATACATACTTCCGAGCCATGAGACATATTTTGCGAAACACCTTGAGAGCGCAGCTCGGGTGATGTTTTCAGAAAATACGTCGAGTAACGAGGTCAGTATAACGATCAATTTCGATTGCTCGAGTGGTATTCGTAACGATTATATAACGAATAAAAAATATAAATTTTTTTTTTAAAAACGTCAAAGCATCGTCAATATGAGAACATTCACATTTTGGCACGAGGCGAAACACCAAAACGATCATATCACGCCGTCAAGGGTATATTCACTTATTAATACGCAGTAGTTATTCAAAATTCACGGATTTTATTGGCTTATTCATACATGAGTTATATAATCTTAAAAATAACTGTTTCGCCGAACACAGTATGCCTTCTTCAGACGAGTCATTCAAACTAACTTTACAAATTGAATATCATACAAATATAGAAATGGGGAATACAAATGAAAATGGTGAAACCTAAACTTAATCTATTGAGAGGTAGATCATTTCATAAAAGTGGGTAAACATAACAGGTATCTACATAGATTTATATTTCACTAAAATATATGTAATAAGTTAGAATTATTCATATCTAGTTGGTCATTCAATAAATTATTTAAAGTTTTCCTAATGTTGATTTCAAGTGCTTCTAATAAATTAAGTTCATAGCCCTTCGTCTCAGTATGTAATATTTCGAATTCGTTATTAAAACCATGATTTTACTTCAGAAGTGATGAATATGTCGATCTCTTTTCTAGATACATAAAGTTAGCTCACCAACTTTTGAATTTTGAAATTCTAACAACGGCATCGTTTGCCGTACGTTTGCCGTTTGAAAGCCGTGAAAGAATTTTTTTTGCCGCGCTTAATTTGAAAAAGTTACAGGGAGGTGCGCTAACTTTACATAAAGTTAGCTCACCACCCTATGTAAATATAAATATTTTTAAATTCAAACGACGACATCGTTTGCCGTACGTTTGCCGTTTCAAAGCCGTGAAAGAATTTCTTTTGCCGCGCTCAATTTGAAAGAGCTACAGGGTGGTGAGCTAACTTTACAAAAGTCAAATCTCCACCCTGTATGAATTTTGAAATTCTAACAACGGCATCGTTTGCCGTACGTTTGCCGTTTCAAAGCCGTGAAAGAATTTTTTTGCCGCGTTCAATTTGAAAGAGCTACAGGGTGGTGAGCTAACTTTACAAAAGTCAAATCTCCACCCTGTATGAATTTTGAAATTCTAACAACGGCATCGTTTGCCGTACGTTTGCCGTTTCAAAGCAGTGAAAGAATTTTTTTGCCGCGTTCAATTAGAAAGAGCTACAAGGTGGTGAGCTAACTTTACAAAAGTCAAATCTCCACCCTGTATGAATTTTGAAATTCTAACAACGGCATCGTTTGCCGTACGTTTGCCGTTTCAAAGCCGTGAAAGAATTTCTTTTGCCGCGCTTAGTTTAAAAAAGTTACAGGGTGGTGCGCTAACTTTACATAAAGTTAGCTCACCACCCTATGTAAATATAAATATTTTTGAATTCAAACGACCGCATCGTTTGCCGTACGTTTGCCGTTTCAATGCCGTGAAAGAATTTCTTTTGCCGTGCTTAATTTAAAATAGCTACAGGGTGGTGAGCTAACTTTACAAAAGTCAACTTACCACCCTGTATGAATTTTGAAATTCGAACAACGGCATCGTTTGCCGTACGTTTGCCGTTTCAAAGCCGTGAAATAATTTCTTTTGTCGCGCTTTATTCAAAATAGCTACAGGGTGGTGAGCTAACTCTTTGTAAAGTTGTATATTAATTTTCGAATTTGAGGGTCAAAATCTTTTGGATTATATACCTAATATATATATATATATATATATATATATATATATATATATATATATATATATATATATATATATTTATATATATATATTTATATTTATATATTTATATATATTTATATATATATATATATATATATATATATATATATATATATATATATATATATACATATATATATATAATAAATTTTTATTCGCGTACTTCGCACGATATACCTAGGTACTTTAAAAGGGAATAAATTGAAAAATATGAAGTAATTTTCAGCTGATTTCATGTGATGCGAACTGCTGGAGAGGCTCGGGACGTATATTAATATGGAAGTCATTGTGACAGTTACCAATGACAACTAGGGTTGCCAACTCTCGAAGGGGGGTGGGGTGTAAGAAATTGTCAATTAATTTTAAATTTATACTTACTTTGCTTTCGAGCAGTTTCTTGTATTTTACGTTTTTCACCATAAAATCATAATCATTAAAGATCAAAGTTTTGTTAGAGCGAAGGTAATGTATAACTTCAGAAAAACTGGAGAAATAATTGTAACCCGGGAGGTCGGGAGGATAACCATTATTACCGGAGTCTCCCGGGTAGTCCGGGAGGGTTGGCAACCCTAATAACAACCTTCAAATTTTTCAGAAATTTTTCTCCTCCTGCCAAGCTAGGCGAACAAAATTATTAAGTGGAAATTTTATCATCATATGATAAGTTTCAAAATGAAACATGTCAGATGAAAAAACATGTCAGATAGGAAAAAATGGCGGCAGTTGCAGCTCTCCTTCTGCAACACAAACAAAAATATATATATATATCTATATATATATATATATATAATATATATATATATATATATATATATATATATATATATATATATAATATATATATATATATATATATATATATATATATATATATATATATATAAATATATATATATATGTATATATACGTGTGTAGACATAAAAAACCGCAAGGAGGTTCAAAACGTATTCTATAATAACTACCGCACATTATTGTTGACTTTGTATGCATTGCAATAATGAATAATAGTCTACATATAGTCTTTGGAAGAAATAGGACCAACTGGTAATTAATAAACTTTTACAATACAAAAAATAATAGACCTTTGTTTTATTGATCGAATAGAAATTGTTTTTTCAGGCTCCATCTTAAACATGTTTGAAGAAAATATCGGGAATTACAATACAGATTGCACCAGAATACTCCCGGATGTAGTTAACTATCGCTAGATGGCAGCAGCAAATTGAAATGTTGATATTCTCAAATTTCATATGATTATTGAATTCTGGATTATTTTCTTGAATAATCTGGATAGAATCGAAATACAAGACATTTCGGTGAAACTCATCATGGTGATGAAATAATGATTAAATAACAGATTCCACGTATATTTTAAGCAGCGCCAGCTCGTGAATTTGTCTTCAGGGTGTTTCAAAAATAATATTGGGATATACATATTTGTGTTTCAATCCAATTCCAAAATCCGGATAGATCTGTTTTTGGTTTCAGGCTTAATCTTCAGCCATTAGAGTATCTTTAAGGGATTTATCAATTTATCTGAATCAATAATTTTCTCAATGTACCTTTATACTCATCTACTTATCTTTTGAAGCTAAAATATATTCTTTTTCTTCGTCCACTATGAACTTCTCTATCACCTTTTCATTAAAATTACGAATTATTTGAACCATAGCACTTTCAATTGATAACATGGCACTAAGACGATCTTCGCACATAGTATTTCTTAGAAAATATTTAATAAGTTTTAATTTCGAAAAACATCTCTCTGGTTCTGCTGTTGTTATTGGCAGAGTCACTAATATTCGCATAGTTTTAGTAATTTCTTTAAAAGCAGTATCTAAACCTAACGATAAGATAAAATGTAATATTTTAAAGCAGCCCGAAATGTCTAAATTGTCTTTTTTTGGAGAATTTTCATGTTTATTAATCTTGTCTACCAAATGTTTGAGATCGCGAACTCCTACCTTTTTCCAATTTTCATCGCCTCCAAATATTAAACAAACAAAACAAAAAAGTATTACTTTCATCATATACACACAACCACGGAGTCTTGTTGTAAATGTTTTCATCAAATTTTCGCCTAAAACCCGGCCGATTTTTAAACCCTTTCTGTTCCTGAATTAAATTCAAAAATAAATTACCTATGTTCAAAACTGGCGTCGGCCGTCCATCATCTTTTAAATCTACTTTTTCCTACAAACTTGCTAAAAACAGCTTTTTCTAACTCACTCACCCTCATTATGTTTATAAAATCGGCAGAAGAAAAAAACAATACAGCCCTCACGACCATCCGCCAATACATCAGGTAATCTTCATGCGGGTTGCGGTCCCAGACACTTCGAGTCCGTAGCAGTCTTCTCCGCCGACACTGGATTACGTGACCTCGCCTTGCCGTTACTGGGTACTATGTGGACTCGTGGCTCAAACGTCCGTGCTCATCGAAAAAATGTAATGTTTGTTGCAGTTGGATCGAAATACTGATATAGATTCGTGAATTACGGTGGATCGTATGTATTTGTTTAGATTTTCAGAATATTTCTTAAGTTTCATAGTAACTAGTTTGTTCATAATCATATTATATATGATTGTATATTTATGTGTTAAAATTAGAAAAATACAATTCCTCCTAGAATTCTTGGGAGGGCGGAGTCCCAGAGTCCCCTGATTGTAAGCAATAACGCATGATGTACCGTACTTACATTTCCGTAAGACTTGAACTTCACCTTCTTCGGATGCTAAGTGCAAAGAGCAAACTGGTGATATTCCTGGAATACATTCAATGACAACAGCGATGCACTCCGCATATTAGGGTACCATTGATGTACACTAATAATTAGCTAGGGAGGGAATTCCATACTGAACTGGTAATCAATGAGGTAGGGGAACTCGGGGCGGAACGGGATAAGTAATGTTTATACATTTTTTTAAATTAGGTTAATTAACCAAAACACCTAATAAAGATGTAAAACATTTATTTATATTGTTACAAAACACATGTGAAATGGGAAACAGTTAAATCTGAGTTAAAATATTTTTTTTACTATTTTCAAAAAAAGCCTACATATTTCCCGTTCTGCCCCACATACGGGGCAGAATGGGATAGGGGTTTTTTACACAACTTTTTCTGTTAAAATTGTAAAAATGATATTTTTAGATTTGTTTTTAAATAGGCACAGAGAGGCTTTTTATTTTGTAAAAAAACTATACTAATCGTCGTTCCTGGCAAAATTCACAACAAAGGACAGCTTCATCGTCTTCCTGTCTATACCAGCGCACGAGTTGCCGAGCCCACTTGTAGACGATTTCTGCACGCAACCCATCCCTCAATAGAAACAGAGTAACATTCCCCCACAGTAATAAACACTTTTTCATCGTCTTCTTCTGGGTATACGGGGTATCCCGTTCTGCCCCGTCCCGTTCGCCCGAGAGCACGTTTTAGGTTATGAGCTATTACTGAACTGAAAACCTAACGTGATTACACTTACTACGCACGTTTCTTATAGCTATTGACATGCACTTTAACGGCAGATAACACACAATAGCGTCGTGATAATGAGTAGAAGCTTATACCTTGCATTTAAGTTGACGAAAAGTTACAAAACACTCGGCAGAAAACAACAAGCATAAGCATCACTCAAAAGAGTCGGTCGTAGAGATGGTACGAAATACCTGTCACAGGTATCTTGGAACAGGTATGGACTAGGAACAACTTGTAACAGGTACGAATCGTACTCGTACTCGATTACTGGCGTAGACGAGTATATATTATATTTAAGGGAACGAGAAGTGAGCGTGGCCGATTTCCGATTGAAACCGCGTGCGTACGACTTTAACGTAGTCGGTCCGCTCCGGTCCAAAAACGTCTTGAGTATACTGCGCGTACGCATGGCACGGCGGCGCGCTGAGAGCTTTAGTCGATTGGTATCTGAGTAGTTTGAGACAGAAATAGTTGGAGGAACCTTGTTCCGACAAAGAGTATCTTTTGTGGTTCCGAGTCCGAAAAGAAAAGTACTAGAGTACGAGACGAGTCAGGCGGGAGCGAATCGTCCGTCTCGTTCATGGAACAGGTATTCTTGGAACAGGTATCTGTCACAGGTATGACTTAGTAACTGGAACGGAACGTACCTGTTACTAGAAAATACTGGTTTTTAACATCTCTAGTCGGTCGGAACTGATCAAAATGGCTGCCGCGTTTTCTCTACCGTCTGTAGACATAGTTCAATGTCTGTCCGTTAGCCTGCAGCACTCTTCAACCTAGAAAAGTGCCCTATCCCGTTCTACCCCGCTATCCCGTTCCGCCCCGAGTTCCCCTATTTCTGGGATTTTGAAAAGAAGAAGTGAGTTTGTAGGGTCAAATAGGCTATTCAATAGGAGGCCAGAAAGTTCGGAAAATTTCTATAATTCCCTTATTTTCGGCGTTTTATACTTCAAAGTATAAATTGTATTTGTCTAATTTTCATGGATTAAATAATTTGTATAATATCAATACGAATTTTGAAAGCATCTGAAAGTTGTACCAATATGAAACTTGTCATAACTTCCACATTTAATTTTATACATTTCTGATTTAATGTGGACTTTTTGTTAATCATTCTCTATATGTTTTCCTCAATTATTTCCGGTACGAAAAGCAATGTTGATGTTGTGCTCAGCTAAAAGTGATTTGAGTTATTTCCTTGGAATTCCGAATTAAGTGAGTCTGTTGCACTTATTATTTCGAATATGATTTTAATTATACTTCTAATTAATTTCAGGATTTCGTCATTAAATCCTGAAATTTCATACCTATTGATTTATTCTTGTAGTACCTAAACCTAGTTTATCTTTTGATATTTCAAATGAATATATATATATATATATATATATATATATATATAAATATATATACATATATTTATATATATATATATATATATATATATATATATATATATATATATATATAAACCGGGTGAATTTTTTAAGTTGAATCAGTTGAAAATCTCGAAAAGGAAACATTTCACAGAATAATGTCTCTTTGAAATGGAAACCTCTTTATTTTTATTGCAGGTTTGTGTTCTACTGCAGAAAATACTTAAGTTTTGTACGAACAATTTTTCACGATTTCTCACAGATGGCTCTGTAATCGAATTTGAATTTACCGTCTGAATGACTCATCCGTTCTATTGATCATTCAAATGAAATTCTGACGTTAACGTCTTTCAGACGATAAATTCAAATTCGATTATGGCCATCTGTGGGGAATCGTAAAAAATTATTCGTACAAAACTTTTTTGAATTTTTTGCCGTAGAACACGAATCTTTAATAAAAAACAGGGGTACGGTTTTCAAATTTCAAAGTTGACCCCTTTCCTCTCACAATGATGAAGGAAAGGGAAGATGTTTTAGCATAAGTGGATTTCCCCCTGAAAACTATATATATAATATATATATATATATATATATATATATATATATATATATATATATATATATATATATATGTATAGATTTGAGAAGGCTGAAAATCCAGCCGAAACGTTATCTTATTATATGACTTAAAACTTATATTGAGGAAGTTTTCATTGTGCCCAAAACCAAACAAAAAACTTATAAACAAAATTACGTATATATATATATATATAAATATATATATATATATATATATTATATATATATAATATATATATATATATATATATATCTATATATATATATATATATATATAATATAATATATTATATAATATATATATATATATCTATATATATATATATATATATATATATATATATATATATATATATATATAGATATATATATATATATATATATATATATATATATATATATATATATATATATATATATATATTATATATATATATATATATAGATATATATATATATATATATATATATATATATATATATATATATATATATATATATATATATTATATATATATATATATATATATATATATATACATATATATGTATAATTTTGTTCATAAGCTTTTTGTTCTTGGTTTTGGAACAATGAAAACTTCCTCAATATAAGTTTTAAGTCATATAATAAGATAACGTTTCGGCTGGATTTTCAGCCTTTCTCAAATCTATGAATTGTAGTACCTAACAAAAAGAAGTATTGTTTCGAAGGGATATAAATCAATGGTATCATATCATTACCTCAGAGTGTGAACAGCGCCGGACTGGCCAGGTCGGCGAGTCGGCATTCGCCGACCAGAAAGAGCCGAGCATGGGAACTACAAACAAAATCGCGACATACAGGTCATGGTAAATTGAGGCGCTTGAAAAAAATTGGAGCAACTAGATGGTGGAGCAAAAATGAAGCCATTTTCGCAATTATCGACTTCGATGCAGAAACAGATTCAGAGTCCAGTAAATTTGTCACCTTCTTGTTATTGTTGATAGATATCATTCAAGGAAGTTTTGATAGCAAAAAAATTGGCACAAGTGTTACTTGAAAAATGGACTATCTTTGAAAACTTATTACTGGCATTATTCATGTTGGATCTATTTTCAGTCATAACTCTTGTTTCTGTAATTTTACAAACCAAGTCGCTTGATTACTCGAGAGCTTGGAAAATGATTCAAACTTTACTGGGGCAAATGAAAGAGAAAAGAAATGGTTTCTATTTCGCAAGTGGTTACAAAATTAAAAAAGTTCAATTCTGAAATTCAAAAAGTATTTGCCAATAATAATGAAATTTGTATTCAAGAATCTTTTTCAGAAAAAAGAATTTCATACAAAACTAAATTGCCAGGAGAGTTAGTTAGAGATGAAGCCAGACACATCACAGCAGAACAAAAGTATCGAATTATTTACTATGAAATTTTAGTTGAAGTTGAAGCAAGTATCACTGAAAACTTTGTACCTAACAAAGATTTACTTTTGTACTGTTCCTGGCTTGATCCTCGAAAATACAAAGAAATCTCCACTCTCAAGATCGAAGACATAATTTCGCGCGACATTTTTTCAACTACTCATTTCCAAACTGACACAGATTGATCGAAAAAATTTAGTATCGGAATTAAAGCAATTCGCTAGTCAATATTCAAAATTCGTGAATACAGATTCTCAAAGTAATTATAGTTGCAACTTTTCGATTTCCGTTGACGACAGTAACAGTGATGATAATGCAACTGATTCCGAGGATGAAAAAAAGGTAGCAACAGTCAGAATGATACTGATTCTAGAAAATGTTTAAATGCTTTCAAAGCTTAGCTCGTGCCTTTGCTGCATTGCATGACCTCTTCTCTCAATCTGGATTATTTGGAAATCTTTACTTCGCTTTCAAATATGTAATGATTCTCCCATGCACACAAGTAACCTGTGAAAGAGTGTTCTCAAAGCTTAAAATTTTGAAAAACAGATTGAGGTCTAGTCTGAGTCAAAATCATCTCAATCCATTGATGCTCATGTTTATCGAGAAAAATTTGTTCGTCAATCTAGACAAAAATGAGATCATTGATGAGATTGCGAATTCAAGCACTGAACTGCGCAGGAAGTTATTGTAAACTATCACAGTTTTTCTGAATGATCTTTCCCTCGCGCAAAAATATCCTAACCGCAAACTTTTGAAAAAATGAACATTGATAAATAAATTGATGAAAGTTCAGCTTGTCCATACTTACTTATTTACACCTCATCTATTAATTGCAATAGTAAAAACTAATATTACAAGAGTCGAGAAGGAAAGGAGAGGGGAGGGTTTTGGGTAAAGTACATATCTTCGAAGGCCTTTATTTACATATCGCCGCGGGCCCCCATATGCGCCAGTCCAGCACTGAGCGTGAATATATTCTCGCCGAATCTACAGTAAGGGTTTACACATAACAATCAATTTTCAAACTTATTTTTAACAATAACAATATATTAATATTTTCGACAACCCATTTGAATTTTTAGCATAGATCCTACACTTCGAACAATTCAGCTGCCTCTCACTACGACTGTATCAGAGAGCGACATATCGTGTCTAAGTTGTTGACATCTTTTTTGTCATTAATTGCATTTTTGTTTTATGGATTGCATAATTCTCCCTTTTTGAGTATTGGTTCTGTTCTCAGGATTTTAGTATTTTCGTAGTTGAATCTATGACCTTTCGTAACTTCATGATTTGTCAGAGCTGTGGCAGTTTTCTTGTCGTATTTGTGACCTTTTAAAGTTAAACGATTTTCTAGATATTGGCTGGTTTGTCCTATATATACACCCTCACAGTTGTTACAGGGTATTTGGTGAATAACGTTAGGTACTTTTTTTATTTTTGGGAGTTTTTGCTTTGAGTTCAGTGAAGTTCTGAGATAATAAATTATATTATCTTCTGTGACAAGTTTTGTAACGAATCACTCGTTCAGAAGTCAAACGGCGCATCTTGCATGCGACGGACGATGAGCGTATTGCTTCAGCTACATGCGCATGAATGGTGAGGGCGCAACGTGGTAGTGGGAGCGCGAAGAGTAGGTATGAGAGAGCGGACGGCGGAACCAGGGTTGGCATTTTTAGTAGAATTCTACTAAATTTAGTACTTTTCGATTCCATTTAGTAGCCTAGTATTCTCAATGAAAATCTAGTATTCTCAATCAATATGCGTCATTCTGTCATGTTATTGGAATATGAGAATGATGGCGAGATAATGGAACTTTACAACGTAAACAAACAGTACAACCACAGTACGATTTATTTTTGATTTGGAGAATTCCAAGTTGTGTTTATATATTCATTAAAATAAAATTATTATATCAGCTTTTTGAATTTCCCGCATTTTGTCTCGTCCCAGATATTCATCATAAAACAATTACCCGTGTGTGGATATATTTTTTATAGTCGAATTTTAGAATAAATTAACTAGTTATATAACTTTCATTCGAATTTCTCGCGTTTTGTCGGTAAAGAAGGAATTTAGTATTGTAGCTTCAAATTTAGTAGCCAACCAAGTCATTTTTGTACACCTGGCAACGTAGGCCAACACAACCCTGGGCGGAACAGTCAGTCCCGCGGGTCAAGTTGAATAGTGTAGTTGTGGTCAAGTAGAATAAAGTAGAAGTTAGTAGGGACTAGTCCAGTGAGTTAAGGTAAATCAGGCAAATCAACCATTTGTGCGCCGAAACCGCGCGCCCGCATTTGGTTGAAAGGGAGGTGCATCCAATACCGGTTGACCGTAGGTACGCTGTTTTCTTGTGACAGTTATCTTGCAGTGGATGCTGGGGATCACTGGCGGAAGAAACAGAGCGTATAGAAAGGCATCTAGCGATCAATTGGGTAGGGTGGCTGTATTGCAGTGGATACTGGGTACATCTATCCTCGCAGTTGAAAGTGGTGCAGGAAATACTTGCAGCGGATGCTGGAGTAGTGCCTGTACTCCCGTTAGACCTTTCCTGCGTCCAACGTAGGGGGAGAGGCACAGCAGAGTCTAACGACCAGCTCGGTGGTGTTCTGTGTTGCAGTGGACACTGGGTACAGAACTCTGCATAGCTATGGTAGATACAATAAATGCTTGCAGCGGATGCTGGGGTAGTGATTGCATCTTTGTTAGAACACGCTGAAATGCCATTAGAATATCGGATGCCGGAGCGTAACCTGTGCCAGGCCGTATTATCCGTTCCGATCCGTCCCTCACGGGACTGCAGTAATAGCTAAGCACGCTACTGAGTATCTAACCACGTCGTATGACCGTTATTTATGTATTTATGCACGAAACCGCTTATTCATTATCGCTTCTTAGTTATAGTACAAACCACACGCTTCCGCTCTCATCCTGTCTCTCTCTCTATCTCTCTCTCATTTCACCTCTCTCTCATTCTACATAGATACCGCTTGTTTACCGTTCGTATGCGATTTTACATGTATCACCGCCTTTCATCGCTATCATTGTATATAATTTATTAATAGAGAAGTTTACCTGTAATTGTGTTTTAACTTTCCTTCTAGTAGAATAGTGTAAAGCATGCTAATATAATACGATTGAACCCCTTTATCTGAATCTACTAGGGCTCGAACCGTTCCACTACTAAGCGGAGGTTCGAATAGGGTGACGCCTAATCAAGGCGCCTGAGCAAATCCGATGAAAGGACGTCACAGTATTAATATTATATTTTTTCAATAATTTCAAAATTGGTTGCGATAGACAATTGATGAGCGGCAAAGAAATATATTTCATATTTTATGGTCTTTGCTTTGGTAAGGTCTGTAAAGAATTATAAAATTTATGAGTTGTATTACAAAATATTTGGTTGAATAATTCAATAGAACACTGACTTAGTTTTAATGCATTTTTGATACTTTGTTTTCTGAATTCAGGATCGAAAAGTTTAATCGCTCGATCAGCTAGTCCTATAATAACTGATTCTTTTTGGCAAATAGAATGATTTGAATTGAAGCTCAGGTATCTAGAAGACCAGGGTGGTTTTGTGTACCACTCAGTTTTAATCCGTTCGAAAACTTCATTTAACGTCAAATCAAGAAAATTTATCTTCTTATCCTTTTCAATTTCTATTGTAAATTGTAAACTTATTACTACTCTCAACTACTCTCACGCGCTCGGCCGTTTTTTGTCATGTTCAGCTTTATTTTTAACATATTTCTCAGCGTTTTTATGAAAAACCAAGATGAACGTTTTGAACTATGAGAATTCTACTTTCAAAATCTTTTTAGTAAATTGAAATCGGACCATACCTGTCGCATTCAGGTCTGCTGGAAAATTGCATAGTAACATAATCAAATGGCCAAAGATCAAAAACTAATCATCGGACAGTTCGTGATCTTCGCACAAATGAAATTCATATCAATAGCTAATATTGGCCGGAGGATCTACGCTACAACTCAAAAAATAACCGAGTTATGAACTTTTGAAAAAACTGCATTTTGGCCGGTTTTTTCCAATTTCCCCTTAGACTGAGGCTCTGATTGAGTCGTCCGACCTCTCAATTTTTTCGTCTTTTCATTTTCTACAATAAGTCTATTGACACCATCACGATTACTCTGATAGTTTCAATTGTATAAGCAGAAAACTAAAAATTTTTTGCATAAAATTGTTAATAACAAAGATATAAATAATAAAGTTGAGTGAAAAACATATCACTATATCATGTGGAACTATTTGACAAACAATGGCGGAGCTGGTTTTCTTCTAACACTTTTTGCACAAAATGCTCACTCTAAATCTCTGTAGCTGGGCCTATAAATGCAGTATATGAAAATTTCATCCATGACGGAAATATTGGTAGGTACTTTCAGTTACTAATTGATTTCAAATTCTAAATAACTATGAATTTATCCATAGGTTTATCCATGTTATTATCTACATGTCAATAATTATACCTACCTACTCTTATTGCAATAATAGTAGGATTAACGTAATTCTCAAATTTTGTGATGTTTGAAGCTAATGAATACCTACTCAACAAGTTAACTTGAAAATTAAGCATAGACTTAACACAAAGTAATATATCTAAATATTATTTCATTCAAGACACTTTATCTTATATTTTATTTGCCTGAAAAGTAACAAACTTACAAAAACAATTATGATTAGATTCCTAAACAAGTAACAGATATCTAGTGCTCTTTGGTGTTCTGAATAAGATCTAAAAAAGTCACGCCGGTGGCCTTTTCCCTGCCTTCTGTCCTTTTTTGATCCTTATATGTAGATTTTGCTTTCGTCCTTTTTTCGTCCTTGTTATCATCTGACCGCTGAAACAAAATTAATCGAATAATTTGAATACAATGAAATGAATTAGTATATATATATATATATATATATATATATTATATATATAGGCATATATATATATATATATATATATATATATATATATATATATATATATATATATAAATATATACGACTGAAATGAAGTTTCGAATTTATCTATAGAGCTTATTTATCTAATCATGAAATATATCTGAAAGTTGACTGTTCTTTGAATATTATGCTCATTAGTTCGAGAAAAGTTTTTTTAAGAGGTGTACCATCCAACACACTCGACCTATGTACAATATTATAGCTTCAGCAACTAGGGACATCGCCAAAAATATAATAGCAGAGATAAACCTTAAATCTCATAGATATAAACAACACCCAAACGATATAGCTTAAACCATACTGTTGGACTACCGAGTGTACAATACGGAAAGTTCATATTCAAACATTTGAAATTTTTGGTCAGTGTTGAAAGAAAAGTTGTTCGAGAAATTCATGTTCATACTATGTTTCTCGAGTAAAATATGTAGTTTTTAATAATATCATGATCCGTTATACGAGAAAACCGAATTATTAAAAATTAGATACTAAATGAAAAAGAAATTGCATTCTTTCAGTAAATGTTCACTATTTTTCCATATTACCGGAATTATTAGAATTTACAGAATATTCATCAATATGTAGGTGCTCCTGCAGGTTTTGTGTGAATCGAAAATAATTTACATTTAAATCAATTTTTCTAAACATGAAGAAGGCATATTTATAGTTAATAGAGTTGATCTGATATATCGAATTCTTTGAGTAGTAGACTAGAAAGAGATGGCAATAAGCATAATGTCAGTAATCAAGAATAACTACATATTGTATGAACGCTATTGATAATTTATTCGATAAAAAACTAAAACTACAATATATATATATATATATAATATATATATATATATATATATATATATATATATATATATATATATATATATATATATAACATAATTCTTCGTGTTATCGATACACTTTCGTGGCAATAAAATGAAGTGAACTAGAATATTTATTTGAAACTAATCAAACAAACCTCCTTGCGGAGCAGGTTATACGAGTTCACGAAACATCGAAATGCCTCCATATACCTTGGACGATGTATGTTAGAAACCTTAAGTTGTTTATCACAATCAATGGAAATGATAGACAGTCTGTTTCGCCCTCATTTGGGGCTCATCAGTATCATCCATCCATCGAAAGTGATAACCAACCAAATATTTCTAACGGTCTTATATTTTCCTTCAAGTGACTATATGGCATATAAATTTGACACAGCGCCACCAGTCGGAAACAAATGAACCACATCTTACAGATAGATGAAAACATTTCGGCAACGAGAACTCGTACGTCCTGACACCCGAAGGTGGTTACTATATTCGCTGAGCAAGGGTGTCAGGACGTACGAGTTCTCGTTGCCGACATTTTTTCATCTATCTGTAAGATGTGGTTCATTTGTTTCCGACTGGTGGCGCTGTGTCATATTTATATGCCATATAGTAACTTGAAGGAAAATATAAGACCGTTAGAAATATTTGGTTGGTTATCACTTTCGATGGATGGATGATACTTATGAGCCCCAAATAAGGGCGAAACAGACTGTCTATCATTTCCATTGATTGTGATAAACAACTTAATGTTTCTAACATACACCGTCTAAGGTATATGGAGGCATTTCGATGTTTCGTGAACTCGTCTAACCAGCTCCGCTAGGAGATTTATTTGATTAGTTTCAAATAAATGTCCTAGTTCACTTCATTATATATATATAAATATATATATATATATATATATATATATATATATATATATATATATATATATATATATTTCACATATTCCATTCAAATCAAATAATCGAAAACAAGAGTAGAATGTAAATGAAGACTAAACTACGGACAGTTTGTAATATATAGATATATTCATTTTGTTTCGTCTCACCACACAATAATCTGTGTTCACAATAATCTGTGTTACTTATTTTATCAACAATACTGACCATGTAATCGTCGTGTAGGTATCATACGAATTCGTTTTGTGTTATAGTTGCTCATTGGGAAAGGAAAGTTGATTTCAAGGAAGCGCCAACGCCAATAACAGAACACGAATTCCTACGACACTTGTCGATCGCGTGGTCAGTGTTTACTTCGAATCTGAATGTTGACTCGAGAATACTAAAGGTATACGCGCACTTATCGGAAGCGTCGCGAAGAAAATTGTAGATTCTTCGCCCGAGAAGTTTACATTAATTTCAATGGCAGCCCGCGCACTACGGCGTCGCGAACCGAAAAGGCGCGTCAGTCGACGCGCGAATTCTCTTCGGACCAACTAGGAGTCATTTCTCTTGACGCTTCGCCTCAATGCGCGGTGACAGGCGTGGAGAAGATTCAAATATTTCTTGATTCTTGTCTTATTTTTCAGTTTGTAGTTCAAAAACCTTTCCCTCTGACATACAGAAATATTTGAAAATTCTTCATCTTGTATAAGATCATTAAAGAAATGATGAAATTAACCGTAAGTGTTTATATTTTGGTTTATATTAGGACCCAGCATTTCTTCTTGTTTTTTCTTCTTCTTCCATAGTGACAATTAAACTTAATACAAGAAGATCCTCTTCTGACGAACTGCTCATCGTACCTCACTAGACAACGTACTGCGTTCTTTCAAATGCTGAAATAAATGAAATTCTCGCCGAGCCGTTCGAGAAGTGACGCGACGCTTCGGCCAAGTGCGCGGACATCAGCTAAATGACGCTTCGTCTCGCGACGCTTCCGTTCGCGACGCTTCCGATAAGTGCGCGTATACCTTTAAGGCGAGAATTTCATTTAATTCAGCATTTGAAAGAACGCAGTACGTTGTCTTGTGAGGTACGATGAGCAGTTCGTCAGAAGAGGATCTTCTTGTATTAAGTTTAATTGTCACTATGGAAGAAGAGAAATCAAGTAGAAATGCTGGGTTCCTGATATAAATCAAAATAGAGACACTTACGGTTCATTTCATAATTTCTTTAATGATCTTATACAAGATGAAGAATTTTCAAATATTTCTGTATGTCAGAGGGAAAGGTTTTTGAACTACAAACTGAAAAATAAGACAATAATCAAGAAATATTTGAATCTTCTCGACGCCTGTCACCGCGCATTCAGGCGAAGCGTCAATAGAAATGACTCCTAGTTGGTCCAAAGAGAATTCGCGCGTCGACTAACGCGCCTCTTCTGTTCGCCACGCCGTAGTGCGCGGGCTGCCATTAAAACTAATGTAAACTTCTCGGGCGGAGAATCCACATTTTTCTTCTCGACGCTTCCGATAAGTGCGCGTATACCTTAAGGCGTCAAATGCGAGTAATCAGGTTGATCCAACGAGCAATACCTATATAATAAACCTCATTTTCTTAAGCTTTTGCCAATCACATAATGAACATAACGGAACATATAAAATAAGAATCTGAATGCAGTTTAAAATACTGTTCTTTTATTGGGTTACCTATATATTTAAATCATACTACGGTATTTGAACAGAAAAATGTAGGTGTACTATTCAATGATATACTGATAGGACAACGCAAAATAAATCTTGTATTTCTGAGATATACACGTGAAATATACAACTACTGAAAGGATTTGAGCATAACTCTGAATGAAAATATGCACATTTGAACTCAAAGGACCCCGCACGGGAACCCAAATAAAATGGTTCTCGTTGGAATTTCTCAATTTTTTTATATGTTTTTATATCCTTTGTTATCATCAACATTTGAAAGTTTTAAACAGTTACTATGTCTAATTTCGATTTTATGAATTTTCGAAATGTTGCAATTAAGCCAATTGCGATAATTTTTTAAAAGAATTTTTCCATGTGCAATATATTTATTATAATATTTTTGAGAGAAATTATGTAAACAGTTTCCAGAGAATATATATATATATATATATAT
Source organism: Cynegetis impunctata (assembly GCA_030704885.1). Lineage (NCBI taxonomy): Eukaryota > Metazoa > Arthropoda > Insecta > Coleoptera > Coccinellidae > Cynegetis > Cynegetis impunctata. The sequence continues at coordinate 4,664 of JARQZK010003089.1, read as the reverse complement.
ATATATATATATATATATATATATATATATATATATATATATATATATATATATATATATATAATATATATATATATATATATATATATATATATATATATATATATAATATATATATATATATATATAGTTATATATATATATATATATATATATATATATATATATATATATATAAATATATATATATATATATATATATATATAAATATTATCATTTTTCTAACAATTTCAGATCAGTACCAACAGGGTCTGAAATAGTCACAGAGTTGGTCAAAAATTAAATTTCATAACATTTTTTGAAATATTTTCTTAAAACTTTTATTGGTACTATATTAAACTCTTTTGACTAAACATAAGGAATTATCTAAGTACTGAAGGTATCTAGTTCATATTATAATATACATATGACATATAACGCAGTTATGATGGTAATTTATTCAAACTATATTTAAATAAAATTGAATATTAGAACGTATATTAACAATATCAAAAAACTGTTTATTAACTATGGTTGCCAATTACCTGCATCGAAGATATTTTCTAAAAGAAACTTACTGGGAAATTTAATATTATTTTGGTGACGTGCATAGCCCAAATACCACAAGACACTACAAATATGGGAACAGCACCCCACTGTTCTCGATCCACTTTTACAAGTGCAGTAGTACCCTAAGATTATATTGTCATTACCTATTTCTTCATAGTTATTCTCTAAATTATTGGTATTATATTTAATCCATAACTGATATTTCGCTGCATTTCTGAACCTGGAGGATAAACGACATCCCAGTAGCCCTGGTTCTATGATCCTTTGATCAATTCCGAAGACATTTGCTCCTTCTTCCTCAAAGATATAGCCATCTGGAGCTGTAACCAGAACCGGCTTCACCAGATGAGTGTGTTTGTGGGTTGAATATGATTTCCCCAAGCCTCTAAAGTTTCTGCTTCTCTGTATGTGGCTGTAAGTACCATCAGCATAACATATTGCTCGGGGCATACCTGGTTCTGGATTGTATAATTCATTAGCAAATTCTGTGATGTGATTATTAATGTATTACTCTCTAGTAATAGCCTGAAGACCGAGGTTTTGCGGGACAAAGCCTGTCATAATCGATCTTCTTGTAGTAGCAACTGCTTTGCTTACAGCTTGTCTGCTTGAATAATTAAAAATTACTTTCAAAAATTCATCAGATATACCCTGACGCATTTTACAGAAAAAAGTTGAAAGATTCTTCTTTGAAACTGCTTTATCATAATGATCGTTATCTTCAACACCCCCGCATGAGGTACACAGTTCTTCAAACTGAACTTTAGTAAGGGGAGAAACACAGGGAAAATCATCGCCAATGAAATCATTAACAACTTCGAATCCCTTATTTTGATTATCAATTTTCTGTCGTAAGTTCTGTAAGATTCGTTGTAATTGGGTGCCCTTAGGCTTACCTATACGATCGATGTACAAATTGAAAACCAGGTAGTAGTTCTGGCAGTAAAAGGCTGTTTTCGTCCAAATGTCGTGAGCAAACACGCACTATTTCCGGAGTATAAATATTGCGTTTTATAAAAATGTCAGTAATAAAGTTTGTTGAAACTTGCCCTAAATGATTGTGTCCATTGCAAATTACACAAGACGCATTCGCTGATTGCTTTAAAACATTCAGTTTTAAACATTCCAGATCCTGTTGTACCATTTCAATTTCTTCACTAAGAGATCTTGAACAATTCAAATAAACTCGAGAATTGTTGTTAAACTCCAAGACAGGTTGGTTTAAGTTTTCTCTCCTTAAAATAGCTATTTGCCTCTTGTGTTCATTGATTTCATTATTTACCAATCTTGTGTAAATCTTACTTCACATAAAACATTACACACATAACAATTGACACGGTTATTATTATTATTAAATGGCATTTTTTTAATACAAAAGAGGAACTAAATAATAATTAAAGATTAGAAATTGCTTAAGCTGAATTAAAAACTAAACAAAGGTACAATTTGGTTTACATTTTTTCATGAACAATCGCCATATTTATTGTTGTCGTTGGCAACGCTAAGCCAACCAATATTTTTTTAGCTTGACTTGTATGTGGTGAAAAATCTAGGAAGTTGATTTTCGCTAGTTTTGTAACTGCGATGTTGAGCTGTTTTGCTTACCTAAGTAGGTCGGATCAGAATACAATTTTATGTTTTTTATTTAGGTGGATGATGAATAAAGTAGCGTCTTTAATATTTAGATTTTCTCAAAAGTGTTTAATATAATACCAATAAAAGTTTGAGAAATACTGTTATATAAATTAATTTTTGATAAACTTTGTAACTATTTTAGAGTCGCCCTGTAGGGAAAAGAATCATTTCTGATCTGCAATTGTTAAAAAAAGAATGAATTATCTACAGTTGGTCCCAAAGTTATTATAACAAAAATTATTTCACACTAACAAAGTTTTCAAAGCATTATCACATTTGGCTTAATCGCAACATTTCAAAAATCCATAAAATCGAAACTAGACATAGAAACTGTTTAAAACCTTCACTGATAACAAAGGATATAAAAACATATCAAAAAATGTATAAATTCCAACGAGAACCATTTTATATGAGTTCCCGTGCGGGGTCCTTTATCATAATATGAAGAATAACTTGAAGGATGTTTATCTCTGTTTTTAAAATATTCAAGTAAACCTTATATGTTATTCTATCTATAAGCATAATTTACCACAGCAGGTTTGATATTCAAATAAACTATTCCAGGTAGAACGGACATCCTTCTTTTCGGTGGTGACGATGAAATCCTCTGGAAAATTAATGCGCTTTCATTCTTCGTTGTATCTGAGGTTATCAATTCCTTTATTTTATGGATTCTTCGTTCTATTATTCTTGAAGATATATTTAGTTCCACTGGAACCTCTCCCAATAAATCTAGGCACTACAGAAAAAATTATTGATGAATTTTCGTAAAAACGAGCTGAATTGTAATTGTTCATCGAATTTTTTTTGGCAGTGGCCATTTTCAGTTGCTCAATACGTGCTATTTAGTCCCCTACCAGCAGTCAGCTATGCTTATACACTCACCGACTTAAAATTCAGGATAACCAAAATTTTGATGAAATTTAATGGATGAAAACTTTTCTCTCCATAGTCCGATTCGAATGTTTTTTTTTTCAAAATGTAGATAGATGTTTCGAGCTTGAGTAGTGTTATTCAATTTTGAAAAAAAAGTGAATATTTTTCCCCGAAAGTTTGTAACACCCTGTAGAGTAATTCTGCCATCTAAACTTCATTTTATATGTTTATCTGCAGATTCTAATTTATTTTTAACATTTTGCTTTTTCATTCGTCTCGACTTATCGGTTGAAGAGATATAAATTTTTTAAGAAAACATTACACATTTGGCAACAGTGATGGTTTGTTTTGGATTCTTTCGGTTTCCGTAGAAACTTACTTCGCATTCGTTAACTAGTTTTATCTGACATTTCGAACATTTGAAACATTTGTCTTTTCCTAACATTTTGTTTGTTTATTCTTATCGATCGATATCTTTATTGGTGGAAGAGATATGAACTTTTTAAGAAAACATTACACATTTTACTCAAAAATCGTTAATTTTAATTGAAACATGAAAGAGGATGTATTAAAAATTAGTACCTCGTGTTACCTCCTCTAGCTCTCATAACACCTACTAAACGTCGATCAATTTCTATAATTAGTCTCTTGATATCCTCTGATGGCATATTATTCCATTCTTCTTCCAGAGCGCCTCAGAGCTGTTGGAGAGTGAGTAAATTATCCTCGATGTTTCTTGATTCGTCTACCTAACATGTTCCATACATGTTCTATCGGATTCATATCGGGACTATGAGCGGGCCCGTCCATAATATTTATTGCAACGTCTTCTAAATATTGGTCCGTTATTCTTGCAGTATGTGGACAGGCACTGTCATGCATGAAAACGAATTTGTTACTAATCAATTGTGAAAAAACAGCAACATGTTCTTCCAGTATTTCGTCGATATACCTTCGAGCTGTGACATTAACTTGACGGACTCTTTCAAGTTCATTCCTTATCTCTACCGTACTGGTATGTCGATTTCTTCAAACTGCGACCCTGATGAAGCGATCATCAACGACAAAATAGCACGATTTCTTCCAGATCTATGTCTTCTACTATAACTTCCGGTCTCTCGAAACCTTGCCACGGCTCTTTCCACGCTAAATTTTGTTAAACCCATCATATTTGCCACTTCTCTCTGTAGAACCAACATCATGAAGAGCAACAGCTCTAGCTGAATCTTCGGATGACAGAGGCATCGCGAATTGAAAAGTAGATACGGAATTCAAAAGTCAAATGTTTCAAATGTTCGAAATGTCTTCTTAAAAAATTCATATCTCTTCAACCAAGAACGATATCGAGACGAATTGAAAAGCAGAATGTTAAGAATTAATCAGAATCTGCAGAAAAACATATACACTGGAGTTTAGATTGCAGAATTACTCTACAGGGTGTTACAAACTTCAGAGAAAAATATTCTTTAGCTATTTTCCTTTATATTTCTACATGTACACTTTTTTTTTTCAAAATTGAATAACATTACTCAAGCTCGAAATATCTATCTAGATTCTGAAGAAAAAGAATATTTAAATCGGACTCTGGAGAAAAAAGTTATCA
>JARQZK010003088.1:37500-92141 GCA_030704885.1 Cynegetis impunctata | reverse complement strand
GGTAAAATATTTAAATTTATTAAATCCAAGCGCCATCTTCCAATACGTGTTAAGTACTTTCAGACTACATAGATTCTACTCCAAATATTGTAAGTGCACTTATCACAAATGTGCGCTACATTAAATAGCATTAGGCTGTATTTATCACTTTTGTGTCAAGTAAAAGGTAATTTTAAAATCCCGGTTATTGTTTAAGTTCCAGTGTAATAATGTCGGTTTTCCAGGGGCAAATGTTAGGTGAATTAGCCGTTGTCAAGGCATGATAGTTGTAATGATGGTGAAAGTTTATATTAAAATATAAGCGTGTGGGTGTGCGGTCCTGAGCTTTTTGGCCTTCATCTGTGGGTGGTAAAGTGCGCAATGGCATAAAACATAAAAATGTTTGTAATACAAATGATTTTTTTAGTCTAGCCAAGTAATACACACTCTTCATGACAAATCAGTGCAGGTGTTTCTACTCGATTGCAAGACAAAAACAGGGTCAAATGGACCATTCAGCAAAGATATGCATTTATCAGATCAAATCATTGTAGCGAAAGTGTGTAGATATTATTGTTCAAGTCAAAATATGATAAGCACATTCGAAGAAAGTAGAACAGCTAATTTTGCCTTTTAGTGAAAGTAAAGCTAATCAATTACTTAATTGAAAGAGCATGTTTTAGCAATGAGTTTCTGTTTTTAGAAAATACGACGTTTATGTGGCAGAACCCTCTGTTTTTAAGGTTCTCATAAGCCCTCGTCAGATAGTGATGATTCCCCGGATGATCCGAATTCAATAACGTTCTTCGATGGTGTGAAGAGAAACTCAGAAAACGAAAGGCAGATAGAAAAAATTGGCGGGCTATCTGTTAAGTGATTAAGATTGGTGGTAGAGTGTGTCAGATACTGTATTTAACAACACTAACTTACTAGGAAAAGAAAGTTCAGACTGGATTCGCATAAAGTGTGGCTTCGTTTTCAGAATAAAAATCCTAATATGTATAAAATACAAGTATAACGCTCTCAGAAGAAAGCTCTTTTGAACTGGATACTCACAGACAGTAATAAGAACAAAAAAGAACTGGGAATCAGCCACATTGAATAAAAAACACACATCGCGGTCTTCCAGTTTCCGAAACGAAGGAAAAGGACCTGTAATTTTTTTTGGAAAAGAAGATTATCCCAGACGATTATTCAAACTTTATAAAAGAAATCCAGTGAAAATAGTGATTAAAAAAAGACAATAAACACAATTTTTTTTCGAAATGTTTTAGTTTGTTATCAAAAAGTTTGTTTTCATTACAATGAAGTTGAATTGTAGTCATCTAGGTAGTTCAATTTAAACAAAGAATTGTATATCGAAATGTGGTAGTACAGGTTTTTTTTCTCAACAAAGAAATGTATAGCGACATATGTGGTAACTACAGGTATTATTTTAGATTATTTTCCAAAATTTTTTAATACTGTATAATCAAATAGCGTAAGTGAATACTTTCACCCGAAATCTAATAATATAGCCCAAATTTAATATAGCATCTTCGATGTTAAACGTAATCCTGTGAATTATAGTGAACTAACAAACTTTAAATTTCATATATAGACTCCGAAACATACTATTTTGCACTTACAACATTTGTGTACTAGACCATCGATATATATATATATATATATATATATATATATATATATATATATATATATATATATATATATATACATATATATATATATATATATATGTTTATATATATATGCTTCATGCCAAACCTTTTTATGAACTTAATTGGTGGGCAAAGTTTGATTAACGTTTGCCAAATTGTCTCCAAAAGGGAATCCTACCAGCCGGGTAAAGTTATAAGATTGGCAGGAAGCTTTGCCCACCCCTAATTAATTTTTTTTTCCAGTAGATGGAAAATGCTATAAATAAAGTGATGATTAACAATCATTTCCTTCATTTAGGTTGTTCTCCATATTCATCTAGAATGTGTTTTAGCATTTCATTAAAAAAGATATATTGAAAAATTCTGATTTTGGTGGGCAAAGTTGGCAGGTTTTACGGTATCAATTCTTCCTATAAGGAAGCCTTTTTTACTTACTTTGGGTTAGATTTCTTGTTGAAAAGGACCTACTTCAATAGATTTTGTATAATATTTGGATAACTAATCATGCAGAGTGTTCAAAAAATAAGATCTAAAATGAGATTGAGAAAACTGACAATTTTTTCAAATAGAAACCCCCATTTTCATTATGTTGTAGTATTAAACATCAAAAATGAAGGTAGCTTTGTATAAGGTTATCTATACCTAAAATTTGAAGTTTTCGAAATATTGCCAATTTAATATTTTTATATGGCGATTTTGCATTTAATCGTTACACAATTATTAGATCTAGGATAGCCACGATCCTATTTGACATTTCAAATCATCGTAATGGCACCCCGGTTAAATTATACAAACGAAGATTATTTAAACTTATTTATTATTTATGGACAATGTGATTAAGTTATTTCAAGAACCTGTGATACATTTGCGACCTGATATCCTCATAAACAAAGACCATCGGCAAATACTGTTGAACGAAATATAGAAAACTTCAAGAACTTTTGATCCGTAAAGGCAAAAGTGTACAAAAAGAAACCAGTTGTTAATAATGAAAATATTGAAATAGCAATTTTGGGATATTTTGATGCATATACAACAAAATCTTCGAGGCATTAGCATTAGAATCAGGCTTATCTATATCGTCAATTCTAAGAATTTTACGGAAATACAAATATCATCCCTATGCTATCCATATTTTCATTAGTGCAGCATTTAAACGAAACTGATTTTCCAAGAATAATGGAATTCTTTGAATTCATACTACTTCGGTCACAAGAAAGTTCTTCTATTTTTAACATGTAATACATTTGTGACACGATATTCTCAAAAACAAAAACTATCACCAAATACTATAAGAAGAATTATAGAAAACTTGAATAACTTTGGATCCGCAAATGAAAAGTATATAGAAATAAACTAGTTATTTAAAATTAAAATATTGATATCGAAATTGGAAATAGAAATGTTGAAAAAATTATTTAAGTAAATGTTCGAATTGGTGTCCTTGCACTACTGAACATTTTTCGCATCTAAGCAGCAATTGTTCATGGGTGGCTGTTCTTATTGACCGGGGGTCCAGGTCTTCAAATGCTGTTCTAACACGTCTCATGCAGTCTTCCATGGTGGTCACTGATGTTTTATACATGTTGTATTTCACTGTTCCCCATACATAAAAATCGAGAACTGATAGGTCCGGGGAGCGAGGTGGCCAAAGATTTGGTCCATTGTTGGCTATCCATCGATCGTAAAATAAGTTTTCCAGATAATTTTTGTACACCTTTGCCTTTACGGATCGAAAGTTCTTGAAGTTTTCTATAATTCGTTTAACAGTATTTGCTGATGGTCTTTGTTTATGAGGATATCGGGTCGCAAATGTATCACATGTTCTTGAAATAACTTAATCACATTGTCCATAAATAATATAGTTATTAACGTAACAAGGCCGATATGTAGCAAATAACGGATGAGGTTGGATATTGTATTGGGATTTTTCTTTAGAATTGCGAGGTACGGGGTTTTTTCTTTCTTCGGAATCAAAATATAATCATTCAACGGGATTACGAAAAATTTTTAACGACACACGGCCGATCCGCAAATAACGGATTATAACTTATATATATATATATCTATATATATATATATATATATTATATATATATATATATATATTATATATATATATATAATATATTATATATATTATTATATATATATATAGATATATATATATATATATTAAAATATGTAAAAATATACAGGGTGTTCCATTTGAATTAATAATTTTTATATTGTTTTCTGTGAAACCGGAAGTCAGCCATATTGATTTTTTATGTGAAAAACTCAAAATTATGTATGAGATAAACCACCCAAATTTCAATAAAATCGAAAAATCCATTTAAAAGTTATAGGGGTGTCCCATCACTCATTCACACCCGGTATATATATATATATATATATATATATATATATATATATATATATATATATATATATATATATATATATATGTATATATATATATATATATATATATATGTATATATATATATATATATGGAAAACAGAATTCTTCGTGTTAACGACACACGTTCGTGGCAATAAAATGAAATGAACTAGGACATTTATTTGAAACTAATCAGACAAACCTCCTAGCGGAGCTGGCTATAAGGTATAAAATTTGAGCGCTTGTTACTTGCGGCGGGTGAATGTTGAATTACATCAAAATGGATGTATCAACTGTACTCTTGCTTAGCGATTATAGTAACCACCTTCGGGTGTCAGGACGTAAGAGTTTCGTTGCCGAAATGTTTTCTTCTATTCTGAAAGATGTGGTTCAATTGTTTCCGACTGGTGGCGCTGTGTCATATTTATATGTCATGGAGTTACTAGAAGAAATATGTATGACCGTTTGAAATGTTGGTTTGGTTATCACTCCCGGTGGATGGATGATACTGATGAGCCCCGATAAGGGCGAAACAGTCTGTCTATCAATTTCCATCGATTGTGATAAACAAATTAACATTTCGAACATTACGGTCTGGGGTAGAATGTTGATATTTCGATGCTTCGTGAACTCTTATAGCCAGCTCCGCTAGGAGGTTTGTCTGATTAGTTTCAAATAAATGTCCTAGTTCATTTCATTTTATATATATATATATATATATATATATATATATATATATATATATATATATAGTGTGTGACAATGTTCAATTAACACTATCTTCGACAATAAACTATTTCGACGAGTTCTCACCCTTTCTAGTGTTCTTCTACTTGTAAATTTCTTCTTGAGGGGTACCCCGAGTTGAGCACACCTTTTTTGTCTGTAATTCGGCACTCCGATCAATCAATCACTAAATTATTAATAAGTATGTATACCGAAGCGAGGTTCACAAAGCGAATTCTCGAACCACACTGTCCGTGATCTGGCAAGCTTTACGTTGCGTTGCGACCAATAAAATATGTGACAAAAAAAAAAGGAAATAAATATTCTCCACATTTTTTTGACGAATCTAGCTCGTTTCAATGAAAACTGAACATATATATATATATATATATATATATATATATATATATATAATATAAGTATTATATATATATATATATATATATATATATATTTATATATATATATATATATATATATATATATATATATAACTTGATAATTATTAGCATAACAGGCTTGGTGAATCTCAAATGTTTACTTACGAATATTTTGAAGTCAACACACCGTTTACTGATTTGAAACATATCTTTTGAAGAAGAAATGACTATCAAAAATATCAATACTATTGCGACAGAATAAGATTTCAAATATATTAAACTCTAGTTGTATCAGAATTTATCTATTAGTTTTCTTATTGAATTTTCAGTAATGAGAAATTGTATTTTAAATTGTGCTGGTAGTCAGCATTGATTTTAAATCAGACACACTTATTGTTTCGGTTTGTAAATATTGTTGCAAGTATTTGAGTATTCAAATATATTCTAGCAGCTTGTTATAAGTAATTCAATATGTTCAGCAAATAAATTCGTATAATGACCAGGAGTAGCGAAGCTCCTGACAATGCAATTTTCATTATTCCATTTAATAGCTATGCATTTCTGTTTCAGATTGCCACTTATCGTAATTTGATTATATTCTTTTCGCAAAGTTTCTTTTTGAGAAAGGTGAGAGATCTATAAACTCGAAACCATTTTGACGAGTACCTATAGGTCAAAATACCACTGAAACAAGAATCACCCTTTCGGGAACAACTAGAGCCATGAACAGACTTCGAAGATCGAGCAATGATATTCATCTAATCTTCATTAGGAATATTAAATTAGTTCCTCAACAACAAAATCTACTTGTATCTACCTGTTAACAACATTAGCAGTATTATAGGACATTTATTTGATTATTAGAAAAGACTACTAATGCAGTCATTTTAGAAGTTTCAAGTCCCAATGTGCAGAAAAATCCTGGGAAGATAAATTTTATTACACACTTTTATTAGGAAATTTTTATGAATATGTGGAAAATCGACATTGATATCGGGTCAGGCTAAACAGTCATGAAGGCCAAAAGGTCGCAAAAATCAGTTTGCACAAATATCCCACGAGGTTTGTTTTCTTTGTCTCCAATTGATTTGATTTTATTTTTCACATGTGATAATATGGAAGATTTTTGTATACTAGCAATTTTGCTAAATAAATGTTATTATTATTATTATTATTGCTCGGAGGTCAAAAGATGTCATTACAAAACTTGTTCATCGTGCAATTATTTACAAAAAATGCCTTTTGAACAATTACAAAAGATTGTGTTTAGTAGATCATCGGGTGCTGGTTTTAATAAAGTTGTTACTGGCAAAAGTATGTTATTTTATAACTCCAAACCCCACTGTTCTTGAACAATTTCTCTTCCTAGCCAGATTTTCATAATATGCTGTTAACATTCACAGAAGTCGCAGTATCTAAATATTCAATATTATCATCACCTCTATCGATACTAGTATTTTTTAATGTTTGTAAACCACTTAGGTACAACTTCTACTACATCACAATCCGACAAAAATTCCCTGCATATAAAACATATATCGCTTATCATGAAAATTTTTCGTGAGCATGAAACTACTAAAACAACATCTTTAACACTCGCACAGAAATGTTTTTCAACTTAGCTAAACTGCTTAACGCCGTCCGACGAGCTAAAACAGGAATAAGGTGGCGGGTCTCGGAACAATAAATTACGATATCATCTGCTAGTGGAGGCCGTTTGTTAATATATCATAGAAGTTCCGAAATGTCTATAATATATGTAAGTTTATATTTCACAAAATATATATTTTATAAAAAGCGAAGTTTACGCCATGTAATACAGTATGTGAATGCATTCTAGTCGCTTTTTCAGCACTCAACACCAAAAACGGTAGAGAACATTTTTTTATAGATAATTGCTTGATGAAAATTTTTATTACGACCTCTAATGTCCTAAGAGCAATAGATGGCGAGCTATTCGCGGAAAACTGATTTTCGATACATTTTGACATTCATAACTTTTTTAGCCGGCACAATATCGATGTTGATTTTTCACATATTTATAAAAATGCCGCATCAAAGGTGTATGCAAAAACTCAACTCACTAGGAATTTTTCCGCAGTTAAAACCCATAATGACTATACGCTTTACAATAAGCGCAAACATCAGCAGCTGAAAAAATCAAAGCCATTGAATTGGTCCATTCCACTATCTCCATATTCAATACCTTACCTCTGCATAATTTTTTCCAACAGCAGCCTTATATCTTTTAGAATAAAGTATAAACTTTAAAATAAAAACATTTGGCTTATGTTTCACAATATAAAAAATATCTAGATACTGTATTTAGCAGTAACGAAAAGTCGACATGTTTCGAGTTATGAACTCATTATCAAGACTGACTACAAGAGAGTATTGCATCCTAATTTATAAAACAGACAAAGGCAAAGGTGATACCTGAAAATCAATTTGTTCGTTTACAAGGAGTAATTGACTATTATGGGCGGAACTTATTTCGAGAATTTCAAGAAGGTCAAGGCGTTTTCCTTTGTTACCTGAATGTAACATTTTGGTTTTGTTGAAATCCAGGAAGTGATTGAATTTTATACAATGTTCAGAGAAGCCAGTGGTATTTTTGTTCTTTAAAATTGACTTTTTATGTTCTTCAACACGAATATTTATATTCCTTCCTGTCTGTCCAATATAGAAAGCAGGACATTCGTCGCAAAATATTTTGTAAATACCTCTGTTTTCTCCGATGTTAGATTTTTCTTTATTATTGACCAAGAATTACTTCAAGTTTCTTTTATTTGTACAAATTGTTTTAACGTTATTTTTCGATAGTCTGTTACAAATTTTGCTACTCAAATTAGGCACATAATTTATTGGGAAGTATTTTTGTTCTTCATTAATAGTTTGCGTGGGGTATATTGAATGCAACAGATACTTTATTCGTTTTTTCCCAATGAGCTTGTCGATAAGACTTTCATTGTAACCGATATTGATGGCTAATAATTCAATTGTATTAACTTCAGTTTGAAAATTTGATTCCGATAATGGAATCGTGAACAACCTTTGTATGAACGAATGAAAAGCACTGAGTTTTATTTTAATGTGTTGGTTACTGTCGCTGTGAATTAAAGTATCAATGAATGTCTTATCGACTAGCTCATTGGGAAAAAACGAATAAAGTATCTATTGCATTCAATATACCCCACGCAAACTATTAATGAAGAACAAAAATACTTCCCAATAAATTATGTGCCTAATTTGAGTTGCAAAATTTGTAACAGACTATCGAAAAATAACGTTAAAACAATTTGTACAAATAAAAGAAACTTGAAGTAATTCTTGGTCAATAATAAAGAAAAATCTAACATCGGAGAAAACAGTGGTATTTACAAAATATTTTGCGACGAATATCCTGCTTTCTATATTGGACAGACAGGAAGGAATATAAATATTCGTGTTGAAGAACATAAAAAGTCAATTTTACAAAACAAAAATACCACTGGCTTCTCTGAACATTGTATAAAATTCAATCACTTCCTGGGTTTCAACAAAATCAAATTGTTACATTCAGGTAACAAAGGAAAACGCCTTGACCTTCTTGAAATTCTTGAAATAAATTCCGCCCATAATAGTCAATTACCCCTTGTAAACGAACAAATTGATTTTCAGGTATCACCTTTGCTTTTGTCTGTTTTATAAATTAGGATGCAATACTCTCCTGTAGTCAGTCTTGATAATGAGTTCATAACTCGAAACATGTCGACTTCTTGTTACTGCTAAATACAGTATCTAAATATTTTTTATATTGTGAAACATAAGCCAAGTGTTTTTATTTTAAAGTTTATACTTTATTCTTTATGATGTTTCACCAAGTGATGTGCGAGAATTCAATCTCAGTTATTATATCTTTTAGTTACTTCAGTAAAATGACATTCTAATATTTTTGAGAGTTGTCATAAAAATTTCCATTGTAACTCTTCACCTGGTATTTCCTAAGTAGTAGAATACTGTTGAAGAAATTTCCAATCTAATGGCACCCTTGATGCTTTCTAAGTCGCCATTTACAGTATTCTTCGAGTAATTTGATATCCTATATACTTCCAGTACTGCTGATACATTTTTAGCACAATGACGAAAATTGTATAAAAAAAAGAATTCAAACATTACTTCGGTTATGTGAATGAAATGTTTATTTCATATCAGGGAGTGTTTCTTATTCGACTCAAAATAATTTTGTGTACAAGAAAATTAGTTTTCGTAAAAAATTTAATTAATTCAAAATTTTTTCCAAGTAATTTTTCTCATCGGTATTGTTTTGCAAGCATACATATATTTCTTTTAGTATGACCGGATATTTCCATACTAGAAGAGTTTCCAAGATTTTGTTTTAATAATATAATAATAATATGTCTATTGTTCATTCAGTTAACAGTGTATAAGTGAAATAAAAAATTTTCAATAAACATAGGTTTACTCCAAAATTCGAAACTTGTGCGGAGTATATACAATGCAGTCCTTAAAAATGTATAAAATTGTAAAAATGTATACTTGAAGTGAAAGAAAATTTGAGGTAAGAAAGGATTGTCTGGGGTATAGAATAGTAAAAAAACTAAAATAATAGGTAAAAGCCGAGATAGTCAATGTATACAGGGTGTTCCATCTCAGACGAGCCACCCCGTATATTTCTTATCCCATAGTGAGTGCAAAAATTTCCCGAAACACGTCAAATGATTTTGTTTGTGGGACATCTTTTGACGTAAATTTGAGGCTTGAGCGAGCAACCCCCTAATAGGGGTCGCTTCAACCACTCAAAATAGAATATGGAAGAGGTGTCGAGTGATACGTCATTTGAAAGGTCTTGGAAGCCTCTTTACAACGGTGTATGAAAAACGTAAATTTGATGAACCGTTTCCTCCAAAAATTAATTTTGTTGCTCGAATTGAATATTTTGATTATTTGTACAATGTAAAAGCTCATTTTCATTGTCCTCCATTGATTTTTATACAATAATACTTTCTTCAAACTAATAAATAAAAAAACAGCAGAACATTTCTTTGTTGCCTTCATTTTTTGTTCTTAGAAGGTGTTTATCTCGTTTAACGTTTCTTCGATCATTTCATGATTAAAGTCAATCTGTTGAGTTACTACTTCTTCTGATTTGTTTAAAATTTCAAAAAATATGGTGTACACATTGCAAGAACGTGTTGAGCTGGTTAGCCTTTATTACCAAAATCAAAATTGTGCCCGAGCGGCTGCAAGGATATTTAACGAAAACCATCCTGAACGTAAAGTTTGCCATAAGTACGTAATGGACTTGATTTCAAAATTTGTGGAGACGGGTTCAGTAATTAATTTTAAAAAGGCACCCATTGGAATTGTCAGTGGTGAAGGAGCAGCTATGGCGTTATTGGGACATGTCCAACTTATGCCAAACACGCAATTTGTACGACAACTTTCTGCAGCTTCCGGTATTAGCCAATCTAACGTTTTCAGAATTTTACATAAACACATCCGTACAAAATTAAATTAATTCATTGAATTAAATGATGATGATTGGGATCGAAGGCAAGAGTTAGCGAAATTATGGTCAAGCGTATCAACAATAACCCAAATTTCTTGTACAACGTTTGCTTTTCTGACGAATGCACTTTGTTACTTAATGGCATAACTGTAGAATTTGGAGCGATACAAATCCTCATGTATTTCGAGAAGCTCACATTCAACATCGGGAAAAGCTAAACGTTTGGGTAGGAATTTTGGGAGACCACCTAATTGGACCTCTGTTTATTCCTGGTAATTTAAATGGCGAAATTTATCTTGAAATGCTGGAACATGCGATTGATCCGTTAATAACTGAACAATTAGAAAACGATCCTCTCCTCTACTACTTGAACAACAATTGCATTAGATTGGAAGAAGAGGTTCTATGGAGTCGCCTGTCCGATCTCCTGACCTGAACCCCCTGGACTTCTTGTGGGGACATCTTAAGTCCAAGATTTTTGTGACTCAGCCTGAAAATTTGGACGAACTACGCCAACGAATTGTGAATGAGTGTCGTCAAATAACTCCCATTATGCTGAACCTTGTTAGAAACGGGTTTCAGTAAAGATTGTATTGTTGTATGGAAGTCAATGGAGGACAATTTGAACATTTGATTCAAACAAGCAGATTTAATTTTTTCGATTGTGAGCATGATAAAACAATTCAATTTTTTACGAATGTGATTTTTTGAAGATTGTTTAAGTGTGAAAAAGGCTTAATAAAAACGGTTCATCAAATTTACGTTTTTCATACAACGTTGTAAAGAGGCTTCCGAGATCTTTCAAATGACGTATCACTCAATACCTCTCCCATATTCCATTTTGAGGGGTTGAAGCGCCTTCTATTAGGGGGTTGCTCGTTCAAGCCTCAAATATACGTCAAAAGATGTCCCCCAAACAAAATCATTCGACGTGTTTCGGGAAATTTTTCCACTCACTATGTGATAAGAAATATACGGGGTGGCTCGTCTGAGATGGAACACCCTGTGTATAAAAGTATTGGAAAACTCATCAAAAAAGAAAATTATTTGTATTCATATATACACAGAGGGAAAATATAGTCACAAACGGCGAGGAGTTATAAAAAGTATGAATATTCAACATTTTCACCGTAGTTCTATTAAATTATGAATTGATTCACGGGATTGGGATATGATGAATTTTTTCAATTTTTTTTAAATTTTGAGGGGGATTTGATATTTTTTATTATTTCCGGTGAGAAATTGTAGAGCTGGGGACTGAGATAAGTAAAGCTTTTTGTCCTATGATTTCAGACAACAATTCTGTTGTCGGTTTCTGGTATTGTAATCATGTTCATTTTTTCGTAGGTTTGATAGGGATTCATATTGTTTAATATTACAAAGCATGAAGAACAATTGTCTTGGATCCAAAAGTTCAGTTTCGAAAAAGAGTTTATCTGACAGGTACTCGTTGCTCTTCCTGAAAATTATTTTCAAGATTTTTTTCTGGGTGGTCTCTAGTTTTTCGTTTATGGTTTTTCCAACTCTGCCCCAAGACATGATTTCCATATGTAATATGTGATTCTAATAGAGAATAATATAGTCTCTTCAGTTGGGTCACATTCAATATCTCTCTGAGTATTTCGAATATAAACATGAAGTGTTGGATTTTTCAAATGATGAAGTATATGAGTTTTTTCCATTTAGGATTGGAGTCTATAATTATTCCGAGATAATTCATTTCCGTGCATAGTTTGAAGTAGTAAATAAACGTAGATATTTTTATTTGCTTTCACTATTGACAAGATGGTATATTTTCGTATGACAATTGGATAACTGATATTCTTTCTACTCTAGAAAGTATCAAGAAGCATTATAGAAATAATACAGACATGATTCAGATATTTTTGATAGATGTATTATATCTTCATGTATGAATATTTCGTTGAAATTGTATTTATCTATATTAGCTTATTTTTCTAATAGTTAGTAGGTATTTAAAAAGTATAAAGTTGAAAAGAATTATAATAATTATTTACAAATAAAATTATGTAAGAACAGTGCTTGACTTTATGAATCAGTGATTCAGTGCTTTTATTACTTTTAAAATTAACTTACGGCTTAAGGATATTTGAAGGGATGTGCCTAAATCCGTGAGTATACCGCTTAGGTCTCTATGGTATTTTTCGAACATCCTTCTGTCTGAAATAGTCACAAAATCACATTACATTTACCTATAGGTTGCTATAGGAAACGCTTAGCCTCAAAAATAATTTAGGTCATAGAAATCCCCAACATCATATCAAATATTCAAAATTCTGATGATATTATATTTTTCTTCGATACAAATCTTATAATTTCTAATGGCACTGAAATGCAGAAATTACTTTCTCAAAGACAGAGAGAGGAAGACATCGATTTCTAGTTATATATGCAGATTTAGTAATAATATTGATATAACTAACACTTTCCTGGCATCAAGTGTTCATGAATTCAAAGGATTTTCTAATTTTGGATTGATTGGGCCGATACTTGGTGTAAATTAATAAACATATTAAAACAATGGTTAAAAATAACAATTTGCACATTTATTATAAGAAATAACGCATGACGCACGTTTCGGCGGAACTTCACCTTCTTCAGATGCTAATGGCAAACTAACTATGATTCTCTGTTATATCGAAAACAAGAAATGACAAATTATGTAGAAGGGGTAAATACAAAGATGGTAACAAATAATTATTAGAAAAGGAAAAACCAATTCTGAACTGCTAGTCAGGTAGTTCGGTAATTTTGAAAAGATTAAGAAGGGGGCTTGAAGTATGATCGATTTGGCTATTCAATAGGAGACCGGAATGATTGTATTTATTTATATGTAATGATTCTAAAAAATTTAGTTTAATTCCCTTACTTTCAGTATTTAATAAACAGGCTGAGAGACCCTGACACTTGTACAATTATTTTGATGTCCCTCACGCTGCACCAGCTTTTATACCCCACACCCTATTTCACTCTACGTGAATTTTTTACACATTAATTACAATTTATTACAACTATTCCCAAATTTATTACAGTTGCAGAACTCAAGTTATGAGGGTGTGGTGTAGAATTAGTCTAAAGCTGCACCACACTCATACCTTATTCATTATTTTTTATTTAGAGCTTTTCTGTAATTAATTACAATTAATTACAATTAATTACAACCATTTCCGGCCTCATTACAATTCCACAAATCAAAAAAATAGGTAGCGCATCGGAAAATTATGACAACAACAAACAAGTATAAGGATATTCATTTATTCCAATAGCCCACTCGGTTTTATGGGTAAAAAAAAGGTCAGCAGGATAAAGAGAATAATAACAGAGAAAATGCAAGTGAGTGGGGTGGTGTAATGATTGATAACATTTTTCACAAGACAAAAAGTTATAGAATTATCGAGAATAAGATAGTAATACAGGGTTTTCAATTTATTAAAATAGCCCACTCCGTTTTATCGATCCAAAAAATGGTTTCCAGGATTGAGAAAATGTTAAGAAAGAAGCTGCAGGTGTGTGGGGTAGTGTAATGATTGATAAGAATTTTCAATAGACAAAAAATCATAGAATTATCGGAAATAAGATAGAAATACAGGGTTTTCAATTTATTACTATAGCCCACTCGGTTTTTTCCACCAAAAAATGGTTACCAGGATTGAAAAAATGTTAAGAAAGAAGCTGCAGGTGTGTAGGGTAGTGTATTAATTGATAAGACTTTTCAAGAAACAAAAAACAATAAAATTACCGAAAATAAGAAAAAAATCCAGGGTTCTCAATTTATTACTATAGCCCACTCGGTTTTATCCATTAAAAAAATGGTTACCAGGATTGAGAAAATGTTGAGAGAGAAACTGCAGGTGTGTGGGGTAGTGTAATAATTGACAAGAATTTTCAAGAGACAAAAAATCATTGAATTATCTAAATTAAGATAGAAATACAGGGTTTTCAATTTATTACAATAGCCACTCGGCGCCGTCTGAACTAGCTGCAGCAAGATGTGTGGATTGATGACAAGTAGTAATTCGATAATGGTCTTTGCATTTTCGAATGTTTTCGTTTTCAACATTTACATGTCTCAACGACGTCGGTATCTCTAGAATAATATCAATTTCTTTCTTATTTTCGGGGATTCTATTGCTTCTTGTCTCTTGTAAATTGTTCTCAATTATAACACTACCTCACACACCTGCAGCTTCTTTCTTAACATTTTCTCAATCCTGTTAACCATTTTTTGTATCGATAAAACGGAGTGGGCTATTGTAATAAATTGTAAATCCTGTATTTCTATCTTATTTTCGATAATTCTATGATTTTGTCTCTTGAAAATGCTTATCAATTATTCCACTACCCCAAACACCTGCAGCTTCTTTCTCAACATTTTTTCAATCCTGGTAACCATTTTTTTTTGGTAGATAAAACCGAGTGGGCTATAGTAATAAATTGAAAACCCTGTATTTCTATCTTATTTTCGGTGATTCTATGATTTTTTGTCTCTTGAAAATTCTTATCAATTATTACACTACCCCAAATACCTGCAGCTTCTTTCTCAACATTTTCTTAATCCTGGTAACCATTTTTTGGATCGATAAAACCGAGTGGGCTATTGTAATAAATTGAAAGCCCTGTATTTCTATCTTATTTTCGATAATTCTATGATTTTTTGTCTCTTGAAAATTCTTATTAATTATTACACTACCCCAAACACCTGCATCTTCTTTCTCAACATTTTCTCAATCCTGGTAACCATTTTTTTTGGTAGATAAAACCGAGTGGGCTATAGTAATCAATTGAAAACCCTGTATTCCTATCTTATTTCCGATAATTCTAAAATTTGTTGTCTCTTGAAAATTCTTATCAATTATTACACTACCCCAAACACCTGCAGCTTTTTTCTCAACATTTTCTTAATCCTGATAACCATTTTTTGAATCGATAAAACCGAGTGGGCTATTGTAATAAATGAATATCCTTATATTTGTTCGTTGTTGTCATAATTTTCCGATGCGCTACCTATTTTTTTGATTTGTGGAATTGTAATGAGGCCGGAAATGGTTGTAATTCATTGTAATCAATTGTAATTAATTGTAATTAATTACAATTAATTACTTCAGAAAAGCTCTGAATCAAAAATAATGAATATGGTATGAGTGTGGTGCAGCTTTAGACTAATTCTACACCACACCCTCATAACTTGGGTTCTGCAACTGTAGTAAATTTAGAAATAGTTGTAATAAATTGTAATTAATGTGTAAAAAATTCACGTAGAGTGAAATAGGGTGTGGGGTATAAAAGCTGGTGCAGCGTGAGGGACATATTATTTTGTGCGGAAATAGGATCTCAATTCTTATAACATTAGCAAAGTTCCATCAAATGTTCTCATTTACCAATGCTATTGTTGTGTGCATTCAAGTCATATAACAAATGGCAATGGTATCTGTAAACCACTTGGAGAAATCAGTTCATAAAATATCTTTTTGGCTTCCGTCGCTAGAGCTTTAGTTATTTTATAATAATTATGTTATGAATACCAGTTTTCTACCATAAGTACAAAGCTTCGCAATTGAAGAACTTTGGAATTTTGGATGCCATGCGTTTCCTTAAACATTAAAGAGTGAGTTTTTGTTCAATAGTGAAACATGTGAATTATTATGTTAATAGATGTTATATCAAGTACCTATATGATTTTCATAAAATATTATTAAATGGGTTCCAATGTATCACTTGCCCTTAGGAAGTATCTTCCTCGTCGGAATGGTCCTTCCGTAAATCTGATAGGTTGGATTTGGACAGCATTAAAACTCTTAATAACAAACAATCGAGCGATGACATCACTGTTTAATTTGGAAAATGAGATATTTTTGTGTGTATCTTCAGACCATTTGTATTCCAATATCGTACAGATAAACTTCTTCGGTAATTAACGTGGGTCGTTGGAAACAAATATATTCTTTGATTTATTTATTTGTAGATTTGATGAAGGTAAGAATTCGCTATTTTACGATTATCATAAGGTCTTGCTGAAACCAATTTATATTTTTTTTTTGAAAAAATTAATATCTTGTTCATTTCATTATGATAGCGATTGATTCAAGAGGGGGAAAAGTGGCTTCGTCTTCTGGCCTCATGCGAAGATTTTTCTTATTTCAAAAATATTCATATTTTTGATTTCCTTTTCGCAAACAGGAAATTGAAATGAAACAGCAGTTAATGGTTCATAATATTCAGCAAAAAGTGCGGATGATGAAAATGATCAGAAAGATAAAGTTGTATCGAACACAGCAGATCATTCTGAATAGATTTAAACGTTTTCAATATTTATAACATATGTAACACATAACATAACATAAAAAATATACAAGCAACTTAATTTTCTTAAAAAATGGAATTGAATTTTCAATTCTCGAAGCCTCACATGCTCGAATAAAACGTTGGTTATCTGCAAATTAAACATTCACCACCAATATACTTCCACAGTTTCGAGAACCAAGATAAAATAACTGAATATGCTATCCAAATTTAAAGAAAAGAATAGCGACAGGAATAAAAAAAATAATAGTAATCGAAAAATATAGGCAGCAGTGCCAAGAAATAAATCGGACAGAATGGATATTCATCAATGAAAAGTGTACCTGAAGTGAATAATGACAAGGCCTTCTAAGGGATGGCAGACATGAAACCGTTCCAGGAGCTGAACAACAACCTGGGAATATATCTAACGGACCTAAAGAAGGACATTGGAGAAAGACAAAAAACAAGTTGTTACTCCGTATAAGAATTCCTCTGAATTAAAAAAAAATGTTCGAACCTTCAATTGTACAGCTTATATTGATTGAAAAATGCCGATAATTTAGAATTAGAATTAAATAGTAATTTAGATGCTGACGCTGAACTTAATTATAGTAATTCTAACAGAATTAGTAATATTCAAAAATGGAGGAACGATTTAATTTCAAAACAGCTTGCTTTCAAAATTTATCGGTACCACCGATAGGGTACACCAATTAGTTGACGGCATTGAGTTATATAAGCCATCTTTAAATGAGATTAGCAAACAATTACTTATAAATTTCGATTTGAAAGCACATAGAGATAAAATACGTAGCTATCTTGAAATTCTAAATTTTCTAACGAGGGCTTATGCTAAACAATTTAAAACGAATGATGACGATAACAAAAATTGCACTAAGTCGACCAGGACTGATCAGCCAGGACTAGTGGAATTATTGAAAAAACCTAAAAAATTCAACAGAAATAAAACCAATCAAGCTTGATATATATAATAAATTAATGAATAGTGAGAAGAAATTTCAATTAATTAAATAATAATAATGATAGCCTTATCTATGATGATATAGCACAAATAATTTATTTCAAATGTACAGATTCTTGCTCAGCGTCTAAGCTTCGCGCGTCGATGAAAGACTGTAAAATATTGTGCGCACAAAACACTATATATGAATTAATAATTATTAAAGAAAAAGCAGCTGCAGCTTCAATTAAAGAAAAATTTCAGCTATCCTATTTATTTAAAAAGGCAAATATAAAAATTTCTTTATTGAAAAATGTTCTATTAATGATTTACCTACAAGAAAACTCATAATAAACGATTACCTTCAAACATGGAAATGTCGATCCTGTGCATTTATTTCATAATAACCCTTTGGAACTTAAATTCAGACTACAACAAGCGAGCGCTGATGCACGTCAAAATTTAATTCAAGCAAAATGTAAAGAAAAAGATTTTTACGATCAGCGCAGTACACCTAATATTAATTTCAAGAAAAATGACTTGGTAATTATAAAAAATAGTGTAGTTAATATCAATAACGAATAAGTATAGAATTAATGTAATAGTAGAAAAAAAAATAATTCAGATAAGATGGAAAAAAAGAAAAAAGTGCTGACTTAGCTGAGACGAACTTACGTTCGACATTGTCATGGATCTGATAGTCAGTCCTAAGAGAGTCTTAAAAGAGTGATGAGTATGAAACTTCAAATAACGAAGGTTCAAGAGTAAGACCTTCGTTTTATTGAAAGGACCTTCGACCATCCTCACAGTATATTGTTACATTCCCAAAATGTTATTGGCCAAAACATATTTATGGTCCTACTGCGGGCCTCCGAATGTATAACTCGTCAAAATTGAAAATATGTCAATGTATCACCTCTGATGCCACTGCAAATGATGGAGAGAACGACTTCTCTCTAAAAGATTGTCAAACTGACTTTTTGTATTCGAACTGCCTACCTCAATGTGACAACAATGTCGCGACTTTCATGCCGTTACACTAAAAGTCGCTACATTTTTAAACATGCAAACTTCAAAGTCACGTTGTCGCGGCAACAATTTGAAGTCGTGGCATTAGTGTCGCGATATCAAAATCATGTTGATATTTTTGTGACATTTTACATTAGTTCCACGCAACATACCTCGTGAAAATAGCAGTGCCGCACTGTCGTGACCACGAGTGAAAGTGAGGTTAAAAAAAATATTGGTTTACAAGGTAAACAATGGAAAGAGAAAATGTTGTTTTCGATATCGTCCACTTTTTGAAGAAATATGAGGAACTACCTTGTTTGTGGAACGAAATTAATCGTGAATTTAAAGGCAGAATCTAAAGAAGCAAAGCGGAAGAACATGTGTTAGCTATAACTGGGATTACAGACGTAAAAACATTGCGCAAAAAAATATGGAGGATTCATGGTACATACACCACAGAAGTGCGGAAAACTAAAAAAAGCACAAAAAATGGAAGAGAACGGGAAATGTGTACCTATGTCCCAAAGCTTTTTTGTTTTCAAGTTGTCGATAGATTCCTAAGACCAACAACCAATTTTTTTTGCAATATCCCTTTTTTTTATGAATATTCTTCAGTTATAATTAAACTCAACTGCTGCCGCCGCAATCACTTTATTCGACGCAATTTTTAATTTATTACAAAAATCGTGACATTAAATACATGAAAACAACCATTAAAAATGTCACATTGTCATGACTTAAAGTGTCATGACATTATTATGTCGCATGAAAACAAGCCTTTCATTTTAGAAATATATTATGTCAAATATATATATATATATATATATATATATATATATATATATATATATATATATATATATATATATATATAACTCTATTCAATAATATAATAAGTTACTGGGCGTTTATGACCCTATCATGAACGCTCTGAAATCGAAAATAATTGTCGGCCATCACAAAATTATTTGAGCCTCAATGATGAATCGTGCAATTTCAAAGAATAAATAATACTCACACTTTTTATCGCCATAAATTTCATTGATATTGGCATCGTCGATGTTATCTCCAAGAAGGTTATTCACTAAACGTTCTATGAAAGTTCGAACTTGTTCTTTTTTGTTTTCTTTTTCTATCTTCAGATCTTCTTCAAGCTTGTCTGGTAGCTCCTGGCCAAGGCCCATTGTTGCACAGAATACTGAAATTTTTAAATTTATATGAGTCTATATAAAATATACTTTTCCACACCTATAAATTGTTATTCATTACATTATGGTGAACGAAAACATGGAAAATCACTAGAATCGAAAAAAAAACGAAGTAAATGTTTTCCATCTTATTAAATATTAAGAGTGTCATTTACGTGATATTGTAAGATAGTAGCATACATTTTAACTTCAGTTAAAGATTATTAATTGTCACATATACCTATACAGTGTGGAACAGCCAAATGGAATAAATTCGATAACGAATAAATGAGAGCGTGTTGGGAAAAACGCTTGGACACGTCGATTTGTATTTTCAGATGCGCATTTTTTTCAAAAAAAAAATACTTATATATTGTGTGTCATGTGACAGTGGTCGATACCAACTTTCTTATTTTAAATACAACCCCCTGTATATTATTAGTTTTTTAGATTCTTCAGAAAATTCTAGACATAATTCATGTACAATGTCCCATACCTATCTTCAACTGTTTCGGAAATATTAAGTGTTTTCAGATGTATTACAAAAAATAACATTAAAAAAAGAAAATTATTTTATTTCACAAATAATGTAAAAAAAACAAAAAAATATTAATTTCAATGTGAGAGATGTTCAAAATGTTCGCCGCGAACGTCTTGGCAACATGCTAATCTGGTATATAAATGTCTTCTAACGTTTGTAATACATCTGAAAACACTTAATATTTCCAAAACAGTTGAAGATAGGTATGGGACATTGTACATGAATTATGTCTGGAATTTTCTGAAAAATCCAAAAAACTAATAATATACAGGGGGTTGTATTTAAAATAAGAAAGTTGGTATCGGCTATTGTCACATGACACACCCTATATAATTATTTTTTTTTGGAAAAAATGCGCACCTGAAAATACAAATCGACGTGTCCAAGCGTTTTTCCCAACACGCTCTCATTTATTCGTTATCGAATTTATTCCATTTGGCTATTCCACACTGTATAAAAAACTTTCTTCAACTAATGAATTATATCAATTGAATCTTGAAGAGTTAAATATATATATATATATATATCGTGAATGTTATAGAACAAAAGCAACCTTTTTTCAGGGTTCATTTTGTGAGTTATGCAATAAACTTAACTATCAAAAAACTACACTTCTCATTTTCAGTCCTCAAACTGAATTGAGGAGTGGCTTTTCACTTACATCAAATCAATCAACATAACACATTTCAACACTGTATCTACACTAAAATGGCGACCATTAGCATAAACAGTTGAAACCACTACAGTGCATTCTCTTACCATTCACTCAAATCACGTAAACAATTTCTACCTTCTAACTCAATTTGGATGAGCCGTGAAAGTTTCCAAATCCTCAAACACTACAAAAAGACAATGAATCATTACATAAAAATGCTTTGATGTGGTAAAATGTTTAAACCATTGAAAATCACTTCCTTAGCATAAAACAATCCATGCACAAATATCCGACCATCTAAATCAGTTGGATAGGTATGGGGTCCATAATCTGGTTTTTTTAGTTATATGCATCCTTCGAAACACCGAATATGTTTTAGATAGGTAATTAAGTTACAATATATTATCCCACCGGTTCAAGGAATTTTTGCTCATGTACCTCCCCCTACTTTCTTTCCAGAGTTTGAAGTCGTCAAAAAAGTTTTGACTGAATTTACCAAATTTTTTTGCATCAAGAAACACTCAAGATACCATTTGGCTTATTTGATTTGATGAAGCGGCCAATAGAGCAATAGAGGTATCAAAATATAGGGGAAATATATATATATATATATATATATATATATATATATATATATATATATATATATATATATATATATATATATATATATATATATATATATATATATATATATATATATATATATATATATATATATATATACACACAGGGTGTTTCATAGTTAAACCACCATAGGTTAACTGCGAGTAGAGGACACTTTGGTGGTTCCAAATAGACTTGGTGAATTGGTCTAACATAATTATTAGCAGAGATTCAGGGTGTTTTATTCATTTAGTCCAATGCTTTTGGATATATTGCATTGATAACACAATATGATAGTGTAATAAAAATTATTATAATCCAGGTCTGGTTTAGGAAAAATTTTCAAAATTCGATAATCTTCAAAACAACATCCTGTATATCAGAATTTTTGAAATCCAATAGATTATTCGAAGAGAACAGAAAAAATTGAGCGGCACCAAAATATTTTTCGAAGTGCACATCCCGTTTTACTGCTTAACTTTTAATGTCAAAGTTATTTAAATTTAACATTGACATTTTCGTACGTAATAACTTTAGAACCACCCTATAGATTTTTTTCATTTTTGGTAGGTGTAAGCTACATAAGCATCAAAATCTTATCATGTAACAAAAACAGTTATAATCCATGTTCGGGTTAGGAAAAAAAAATATTTTATCAAGATTTTTATAAATCAATAGTTTATTCCAAAAGAACAGAAAAAATTGAGTTACACGGAAATGTTTTTCGAAGTGCACACTTACTAAAATATTCAAGTCAAAATCATTAACAATTATCAAGTAGATATTCCAAAGGAACAGAAAAATTATCAAATAGGCGTAGACTGTTGAAGTACGGAAAACTTTAACAGTTCGTTTTGTTATTGGTAGTTAATCGTTTGTTGTCAGTAAATTTCGCACGAAATAATTTAGATCATTTTGAATAAACTATTGATTTATAAAAATCTTGATAAAAATAAAATTTTTTTTTCTTAACACGAACCTGGATTATAACTGTTTTTGTTACATAATAAGATTTTGATGCTCATGTAACTTACACCTACCAAAAATGAAAAATATCTATAGAGTGGTTAAAGTTATTACGTATGTATATATTAAATGTCAATGTTACATTTAAATAACTTTGACATTAAAAGTTAAGCAGTAAAACGGGATGTGCACTTCGAAAAATATTTTGATGCCGCTCTATTTTTTCTGTTCTCTTCGATTGGATTTTAAAAATTCTGATATACAGGGTGTTGTTTTGGAGATTATCGAGTTTTGCAAATTTTTCTTAAACCAGACCTGGATTATAATTATTTTTATTACACTATCATATTGTGTTATCAATGCAATATATCCTTACCAAAAATGAAAGAAATATATAGGGTGGTTCTAAAGTTATGGCCTTCAAAAGCATTGGACTAAATGAATAAAACACCCTGTATCTCTGTTAATAATTATGTTAGACCAATTCACCAAGTCTATTTGGAACCACCAAAGTGTCCTCTACTTTCAGTTAACCTATGGTGGTTTAACTATGAAACACCCTGTATATAATTAACACTAGGACATTTATTCGAAACTCATCAAAAAACCTCCTGGCGGAGATGGTCATACGAATTCACGATGCATGAAATATTCTCAGAGACGGACTGCAACCATTTGACCCACTTGGCAGTGTACCAGATTTGGCCCACCGCTTTCTCATTAAAGAAATATTCATTGTAGTAAGTTTTGGATCTTCAACTTTCATCAATAAAACTACTAAATTACAAAATTACTATTTCAATTCAAAAAGTAAAATAGCAAACAAAAGATAAAATGAGGTTAATGATCACAAGATTGAAAACTTTTTAGGATTCCATACAAAATGTGAATATTTGTAATATAAAGATAAAAGCGACAAGAAGGAAGTAAAAGCAGAAGGGAAATGAAAATAAATAATTCTAAAGAATGTAAAATATAGAGAACACTACAAAAAAGTTTTCTTCTTGTTGCAGGGGTTTTGTTAAGGTACATAAACAGAAAAGAAACATAAACCTTTCTTCTCATGGTAAAACTAAGGAATTTGTATTTAGGAGTTGAATGAAACAAATTAAACCGAGGCATGCAACTTTGTCGTAGTAAGAGATACTACTAAATAAGTATTTATCATGGCTATATTAGGATTTCAAGAGATTGTAATAGGTTTTGCTACTTCTTGCAAGTTCAGTTATTATTGTGTCATTATCGATATTTTTGAGCAAACCTTTTTCAATGTTTATTACTAACAATGATTTCAATATATCGTCAACTAGCATTGATCTATATCCAGTTTCAATTAATTTCAATTTTGAAAATACCCTCTCACAGGTTACCTGTCTACACGAAAGGGTAATTTTATTTTTATAAACCATATATAAGTTTATTTATGTACACACATGCATATTATAACTACGCATAATCTCAAAACAACAGTGAACACAACCTAAACATACACTTTCGGAATTTTTTAAAAAATACTGTTACTTAAGTGATCGTGTCTCTATTTCTATTCATAGATAAATATAGTCTTGAATAATCTAGTAACTCTGTTTTTAGGTCTGGGTATCTGGTGATCTATATTAAGTTTCGAGCAAAGCTCTGTTAATTTTTCGGACTCATAACGATCTAAAATATTTGGGATTTTCTCAAAATCTCGGGGAGCCAGTACGGAATATTCGTCATATATATCTTTATTTGCTTTAAATTTATCTTGTAAACTACGGCACTGTTTGATTTATTATTACTTCGTACACTTCTGTTTCAAATTTTATCATATTGTCATCCTCAGTAGTTCTATCTACCATTCTTTTTTTCTTCTAGTTCTTATCGCGATGATAGCTCTTGACAAACTAAAAACTATTATAATTACTGGAGTTACACCTTCTACGTTCCTAATAGAAAGACGGCGGACGGCGGTGACAGAGAGGGTTGGCTGAGCAGAACCTACGCTAATTCTAGTTGCAATAAAGAATGGCTTTCCATTTCCAATTAGCTATTACTATTATCTTGAATATTTCAAGGAATAAGGGTCAATAATCAGTGGATGATATTTAGTTGTGTTTGTGTCATTTTGTATTTGGCCCCCCAATATTTT
The DNA here is from genome assembly GCA_030704885.1 of Cynegetis impunctata. Lineage (NCBI taxonomy): Eukaryota > Metazoa > Arthropoda > Insecta > Coleoptera > Coccinellidae > Cynegetis > Cynegetis impunctata. The sequence continues at coordinate 67,139 of JARQZK010003088.1, read as the reverse complement.
CTAACGTTGGCCCAGGCTGCAACTGCCGCCTTGCCGCCCTGTCCAGTCCGACTCTGAATATTCTCATCTACCTTGGACTGTAAATGTTAGAAATGTTAAGATGATTATCACAATCGATGGAATATAATAGGCAGACCCAATATTTCAAACGTTCTTTTCCTATATTCTCCTGTGTTTCTTGATAGAAGGAGAATATAAGAACGTTTGAAATATTGGGTTAGTTATGGATGGATGATACTGATGAGTCCCAAAAAGAGCGAAACAGTATGTCTATTATTTTCCATCGATTGTGATAAACATCTTAACATTTCTAATATTTAACGTCTGAGGTAGACGGGAATATTTCGGTGCATCATGAAATCGTATAACCAGCTGCGCCAGGAGGTGTGTTTAATTAGTTTCGAATAAATGTCGTAGTTTTAATTAATTTTATAGTCACGGACGTTTTAGTACAGTAAATAGAGACACAAAAATGGCATTTACTAAAAAAAAAATGGCTGAAATTTTGAGGCGGTGTTCGGAGGCATGTCCTGAGTCTAAAACTGAGTTTTCGTATTCGAAGGGGTGGGGGAAGATACAACGCCTGGTCTATATGGGAGTGAGTTCGTTTTAATTCTATATCTCCGTTGCTGTTGCCAGTACATTCAAGTCCAAGAGATCATATTTGTAGGAAATTCAATTATCTATCCAATGATAAAAACGAGGTCGTAGGTCAATTAGGTCAATTACAATTGCCGGTCAAAGGTCAAAAGTGAAGGGTAGTTTTTCATTTTTCGCGAATACCGTGAAACCGGTAAGTTTTTTCGCATACTGCTTCGATACCATTTCAAAATACTTGAAGTTACCTACAAAATGAGCTCTCGAACACCCTTCTACGATGAAGAGTTTTCCATCACTCCATTGCACTCTCTACGTGCAGTTAATAATTATCGTTGAATTTTTTCTCGAAAAACCTGGCTCGGGACGCACTCCGAAGAAAATGTACTCCTCATCAAGCTTCAAGTTCGGGGAAAAAATCGCTGATAATATTCTGTTTCTTCATGCTTTCTCTGGGTGTGACACAACGTCTGCGACTCACAATGCCGGTAAAATGAAATTCATCTCTACGCTGGAGAAGGATCCCCAACTACTGGACTCAATTTGTCTATTTCAAAATAAAAAAGTTGTTCCATCAGCGATAGCCGCCCTCGGACAATTCTTCTTCTACAAGTTATACGGAGGAAACAAGGACAAGACTTTGTACTTCTATCGTTACAAGCGTTTTCTTCAGTCTGAAAAAAAAACACTTTCAATTTGGCTTCCCTACCACCTACTGAAGATGCGGCTCCTCTATACACGTATAGAGTGTATCATGAAGTTCAAGAATGGTTGGGAAATTACAAAGATCCTGAAGACTGGGGTTGGAAGAAAACGAAGAGCATTTATATACCCGTCGCCTGCGAAAAAGATCGGCGCCGCCAAGTTTACTGAAATTAATTTCCTGCGCCTGCAAAACTAGTTGTGGAAGGCCTGTGGATGTCGAAAAGCTGGGCTGAAATGTTCTCCGATTTGTGGGACTTGTAGCGGTACCGCGTGCAACAACATCGCCCAATATTCTACCCTGCAAGAAGATGACGATTTTCTCAACGACGACAGGAACTCGCCATCCATTCCTGAAGAAGACGTTCGTGGTGACACATTCGAAAAGGATGATGAATACGAAGATGGCGAAAAAAGTCCATCCAAAAGAGCCAAATTCACATGAAAGTCGCCAGCAGGAAAACTTCGAGGTAAATTAATGATCGAGACACTTCAAATCATCAAACAGTACACGGCAATACACACACATACATGACAGAGCACTGAACATTCAAAAGTTGGGGTTTTTATAGGGTTTTAGTGAGTAGAAGTATCACACTATTCGGCAAAGGCAGACCTTGTCGTTTGTCCATGATGGATTTCCCGTTTTCCCTTGAAAAAAAAAACAAGTCCACCTTCAACCATATTATTAATTCCAATTAGGAAAAAATTCAACGATAATTATTAACTGCACGTAGAGAGTGCAATGTACGAGCAATGAGAGTACGACACGCGGCTTGCGCGGTCAACTTGATCGTTGGAGCGATGGAAAACTCTTCATCGTAGAAGGGTGTTCGAGAGATCATTTTGTAGGTAACTTCAAGTATTTTGAAATGGTATCGAAGCAGTATGCGAAAAAACTTACCGGTTTCACGGGATTCGCGAAAAATGAAAAACTACCCTTCACTTTTGACCTTTGACCGGCAATTGTAATTGACGTAATTGACCTATGACCTTGATTTTATCATTGGATAGATAATTCAATTTCCTACAAATATGATATCTTGGACTTGAATGTACGGGCAACAGCCACGGAGATATAGAATTAAAACGAACTCACCCCCATATAGACCGGGGGTTGTATCTTCCCCCACCCCCTCGAATACGAAAACTTAGTTTTAGAGTCAGGACATGCCTCTGAACACCCCCTCAAAACTTCAGCCTTTAAGTATTTTTTTTTAGTAAAATATACCTTTTTACTGTACTATTTCTCGATAACAGTAGCTGACAAAACCCGCAGAAATTAATTTAGAAAAGTCAATCTGAAGGATAAAAGTCCCAACGTAGGAAAAGGGTAGTATGTCATTAACGAGTACACCTTACATTTCATAAAACATTGTGAAAACGAATTTGTAATTATTTTAACAAAAATATGTTCGAGTACCTTTTGTTATGGGTTCAACTGCCTTAAATGCTCCATAAATCCAATTACTTGTTGTTTCCGTGCAAGTCTGACATACCCATGAAGTATTCGATTGGATCGAAGAACATGTCGATTTACAGACTTTACGATTACACTCACTGCAAATAACGTAGTCGGCCTCTCCCAATATGAATTCAGGAGATCGAAAGTATTTATTGCATACGGCGCAGTGCCATTTCGTTTCTCTGAAAAAAGAAAGAAATGATGAATATTTTTATATATTGTAATGTCAATGAGCTTTCTGGAACTTTCTGTTGAAACAGTATTATGATAAATCATTTCCTTCAAACAGAAGAAACCGCTGCAAAAATGTTCTACTCAAATCAAACAATACTATTTAACATTTATGGATGTGCGAATCGACGTTCCGTTTTTGTGATAATTCACTATATATTTTTGAATGCAACTCCACAGCTCCTGCAGAAATGAAATTGATACGTGGATTGAGTTGATGTTACGGAAGTATCCATTGAAAGTTTCAACAATTTCTCTTAACTGCTGACATTGTCATGTTAGGCCAAGCTACAGACATTTCTTCATGTAAAATGTGTTAAAAGAATACCAACTGCGCCATTATTTGTAACATTATTCGCTGTAAACCATTTATTAGCTTCAGTTCCAGTATCCGTGGCCAGTTGTTCGAGAGTGTTGATATTCTTGGCAGAGTTTATTATGGTAGTATCGTCAGCAAATAAGACAGATTTATTCTGCAGTAAAAAGTGATGAAAATCGTTAATGTAAATAATAAATAATAGTGGTCCCAAAACAGACCCTTGAGGGACACCATTTTCAATATGTCCTGGGTCAGACATAATACCATCGATAGAGACAGCTTGTTTTCTCTGAGATAGATACGAATCGAACAGTTTTAGTGGAATACCTCTTATTCCATAGTGATTGAGTTTGCCAATCAGTATCTCATGAGATCACAGTCAAAGGCCTTGGTTAGGTCGCACCAGTATGCTTACCCTCCTCAAGACCCTCAACTGCGTCTGCTATAACTTGCAAGAGCGCTTTCGTTGTTGAGCTACCACCTCTGAACCCAAATTGTGCATTGTCAGACAATGCATTGTTCCATATGATATAGTGATATGTTTTTCACTCGACTTTATTATGTATAACTTAATATTAACATTTTTATGCAAAAAATCGAGTATTTTTCATTTTTTAGCTTATAAAATTGAACCTATCAAAGTAATCGTGATGGTGTCAATAGACGTATTGTAGAAAATGAAAAGACGAAGAACATGTGGGGTGGGAAGACTCGATCAGACCCTTAGTTCAAGAGAAAATATGAAAAAACGGCCAAAATTAAGTTTTTTTTGCAAATTTATAATTCGGTTAGTTTTTCAGTTGTAGCGTAGATCCTCCGGTCAGTATTAGTTATTAACACAAACTTCATTAGTGCGAATAGCGGGAACTGTCCGATGCATAGCTTGCGATCTGTGGCCATTTGTATATTTTACTATGCAATTTTCCAGCAGACCTGAATGCGACAGGTATGCTCCGATTTCAATTCACAAGAAAGATTTCGAAAGAAGAATTCTCTTAGTTCAAGACGTCCATCTTGGTTTTACATGAAAACGCTGAGAAATATGTTAAAAATAAAGCTGAACATGACGTAAAACGGCCAAAAAATTACGTCATGTTCAGAATTCCGACGCTTTCGAACGTCATTGCCAGCTGTTCTACCCCCACTCTTCAACTACTCTCACACGCTAGGCCGTTTTTCGTCATGTTCAGCTTTATTTTTAGCATATTTCTAAGCGTTTTCATGTAAAACCAAGATGGACGTTTTGAACTATGAGAATTCTACTTTCAAAATCTTTTTTGTAAATTGAAATCAGACCATACCTGTCGCATTCAGGTCTGCTGGAAAATTGTAAAATATTCAAATGACCACAGATCAAAAACTATGCAACGGACAGTTCCTGCTTCTTCACAAAAATGAAGTTTATATCAATAACTAATACTTATCCGAGGATCTACGCTACAATTCAGAAAATAACCGAATTATGAAATTTTGAAAATACTGCATTTTGGCCGGTTTTTTCCGATTTTCTCTCAAACTAAGGGTCTCATCGAGTCGTCCGACCTCTCATTTTCTACAATCAGTCTATCGACACCATCACGATTACTGTGATAGTTTCAATTTTATAAGCAAGAAACTAAAAAATTTTTTGCATATAATTGTTGATAAAAAAAGTTATAAATAATAAAGTCGAGTGAAAAACATATCACTATATCATATGGAACTATTTTACAATGGCGGAACTGGTTTTTCTCCAATACTTTTTACATAAAATGCTCACTCTAAAACTCTGTAGCTTGGCCTATATATAGATTTTGGTTTTTTCGTGGTTTTCAAGGTTTTGTTCACTTCCACAGGTTCTCCGAATTTATATGGTCGGCTAAAAATTTGTACGGGGATTGATTTTAAATATCAAGTGCTTTTCGGGAAAATTTTTCTGAACCACTGCCATATTCATGTGAGAAGATATATCATCAAGTTTTTTCACAATTTGTGAAAACTGTATTTTTATTTTATTTACAAAATCACGTTGAAGTACCAACAACTCTCAAAACAGCTATAGCTGGAACACATGAAATGAACAATTTAAAAAAACTATTCACTGTAGGCTTGTCATCCAAGATATCAGCAAAATTTACAATGAACAAATTTGAGAAATATTTCATACAACAAGAATTAGCTCTTGTCGTTGTCGATGATTGACTGAGTCCGTTTCAGTTCTTGTCAAATTGAAGGGTATTTTAAGGGCTATCAAACTTGAAAGAGTTTTCTGGGTACTTCATTATAATATAAAAATTCGACCACTATATCCAAAAAAATATAGTTCAGCAAACGAAAATATCATATTTCGAAAAATACTAACTTATGTGAAATTTGGGAATATTTGAAGATTCATGGGCCATGATATCATACACTGAAATCACTTCAAAAAACCATTTGAACAATATTTTCCAATTTAAACTAAGGACTGACTCCAATAACGAAAAATTATTTAAAATTCTTATTTTTTTGACGCTATCAGGATAAACTTTGTGAAAGTAGAATCTGTGGAGCATAACACTATCTCTGATTATTCTTCTCAATGGTCACATCTCACGGAAACAATATGTTAAGAATAAACCTCATAAATGGGGTATCAAAATGTTCGCAAGCATCATATATGATTTTGGCATTTATATTGGCAAGAATACAACCACTCCATCTGATTTAGGAATAAGTGGTGATATAGTGATACAACTCAATGAAAACATTTCAAATTGTATGTTGAAAATTATTTTACTTCTTATCAGTTATTTCCTAAGCTGAAAGAAGGGTTTAATATGCGTCGGCACCATAAGAACAAACTGACTGAAATGATTTCATCCCAAAGATGAGAACACTTCAAAAATTGTAAACACGTGGTTCATTTGACTATTTTGTAAAACAATCTAATGAAATTGCTGCAATTACTGGTACGACTAGAGATCTGTGTCAATTTTGTCCACATTGCTTGATATTCACTTGATACAAGAGGTACGAAGGTGGTCACAAAAGTATAAAAAATTTAGATATATCTGTATCCCGGCCGAACATTGTGAGAATTTATAATAACTATCTAAATGACATTTTTGTAGCACTATATTGAACAAGAATCAGATTGAAGAGATAATATTAAAAGAATTTTAATCACCTACTGGATATTGCGATCGTATAGTCGACTACTGTCATTCTCACGAAATTACAAATTGTGATACTAATAATATTTCATAGCGAAATTGAGCACACATTTTCAAAATTCTTCTTTTGTGCTTAAATGAACGCCGATATAATATGTCATCCATTGAGTGTGAATCGAACAACAATTGATTATGTGAGGAATGATCAAACAAATCATTAGTTGTAGTATCAAAAGGCCAACATGAGGTACCGGCATTGTAGGGCTCATTCCGGAAATATGTAATGCTCAACAAAATATAACAAGTGCTTTGAAATATTTTATGGAGGACATTGACAGTTAAACCTATTCATAACTTTTATAATTCTTCGATTAGTACTTTTCTTGTGAATAAAGAAAATGTAGTTTATTTTCTTGTAACAAAATATTTATTTTATACGAGTTTATCAAATCTTTATAAATCATCCTCCTTATCATAATTTGGATTTTTCCGAGGATTTCGACAGAATCGTTCAAAATTTTTTTTCTCGAAATCAGTAGCAAATACGACAAAACTACAAGAAACCGAAAAGTTTAGTATAATAACAAAGCTTCTTTTTACATTTTTTCAAATTAACAGTTGCACAGTGTTCCAGAAAAAATATCACTCTGTAGATCTCTTATCGAAATTGCCTTGTCACGTGGTGAGAAATCTCAAATGTAATATCTATGCCAAATTTCAGTTGATTATCTTGTAAAGTGTAGATACTATGAGAAAAAAAACTTGAAAAAATTTCAAACTTCAACACTCTGTATCTCGAAAACGAAACGTTTGCGACCCTATGTTAATGGGACTTTTTTTCTCAAACTTACTTAAGAAATCTCCACTTTTCGTTTGTACGTTCAATTTTGGAACACCCTGTATATATATTGAATCGAGATCTACCAAGTCTACAAAAAACTACTTCCACACCGGACAGTTGACTTTCGATATAGTAAAATAGTCTATTCTTTTCGGGGAATATACTGCTTAAAAGGCCAAATTTTTGTTCGTTTCACACACAAATATTATTAACACCGAAAATCAATTTGGAGAGGCTGAAGAGATGCACAAAGCACAAAGGTGACAACATTTTTTTGAGAATTTTTCTGGGAATTTTCAACCTACTTATTGAATTTGGAGTAGCTGCTGAGATGTGCGATGCTCCTAAATCCTCAAAATCGCACATAAGAATTATGACAGTAACAAAAACCATGAAAAACATGGAATCTCTACATGAAAAAAGCACTCTCTTAGCCTCAATTCGAGCGACGTACAAATTTTCAATGCTCTAAGTCAAGTTGGAGGAGTTTGGGGAGTGCAAAAATCTTCCAAAAACAGGTGTGTGCAGCTTCCTAAAAGCCCTAGGCTTTTGACTGAATTCACCCAAATTTTGATAGTTAGAAATACCTCAGATAGCAACTTTCAGCTCATTTGGTCTGATGGGAGCCACTGGAGAAGTCAAAATGTACCTACCAGGTAAAATCAATAGATATATGTATATATATTAAACATCAACATTATTTTATTAATCGTGGTCTAGGAGGTCCAAAACGAATATACAAACCACTCCATAACTTTTGACTTTTTTTTTAACTTTCGATATTGTGGAATAGTGTTTAATTTTCGATGAAAATGGGACTGAAAATGTGAAAAGTTGCAATGAAACGTTATTTAGAAGTATCTTTGAAAATATATGAAACACAATACTATTAAATGAATATTCATAATTATCTTACTGTTATTAGGGTTGACGAAAAGAGGGATTTCATGACTGAATAGATTTGAATTAATATTTGAAAACAAAAATTGAATCCTCATATTCAACTGACCGTATATTCGGTTCTGTCATTGTAACTGACCCAATAGAATAAAATTCTACTGTCCTCATTTGTGAAATAAGAGCAGGTAACACCTTCAGGATGAACTGATTGATATTATTTTCATATGTTTTCTATTTTATATTTTGACATTTGATTAAATTTGTCTTTACGAATTATTTACGTATTAATTCAAATCGGTTTTTTTTTTTAAATTGAATGCAAAACAAATTATCAGGTTATTGTATTTAGTTATAGATCTTAATCCAAATTCGTGAATAGTGAACATGTATTTCCAGTTGCATTCAGTGGTTTATTTTCAAAACAAAAATTAATTTTTTAAGAAAACACACTTACCTACGATTTATGTTTTCGTTATTCTTAAACCCACAGATTCTGAGAACACATCAGTTTACTAACGATTGAGCAATCAATTGACAAACTTCAAATGAAAGTGTGATAAAAATTTAAATGAGTTGATGAGACGTGACGTGTAACTTCCTTCCGGTAAAAGAAGTTATTATACCAACACTTCTGCCTCAACAAAAAGGAGTTCCTTTAATTTCAAGAGAATACCTACGATGAATTAAAGTATGTAGAATCAAAGAGTATTTTTATTTCTAAGTATTCTCAAATTGAATTCGTTTTATGAAGTTGTTCAATAATAGTTTATATGTACCTAATTTTATTACCTAGTCTTTTGAAGTTTCGGTAGTTTCCTGATTCTAACTTTGCAATGAAAGTGTTAATGGCTAAATGTTTAAGAGAATTATGAATCATTAAATGTAGGCTCTTCTAGATTACAATAAGGACATCGAACACAGTCTGAAATGATTTAGCCATTCAAATGATATAGATATATAAATATATATATATATATATATATATATATATATATATATATATATATATATACATACATAGAAAAAGTTAGAATCATGATTTTTGTATTTATTGTAATAATGTAATATTGCCTCCTTTCTTTCATTTGGTAGGGATAGTATTGACATCCACAAATTTGTTTATATATCGGAAATGTGGTCCATACAATATATATATATATATATATATATATATATATATATATATATACAGGAATTGCAGATAGGGCTTTAATTTTATACACACCCAAATATAGAAATGAAACCATAAATAAAGCTAAAAAAATTCTTTCCGATATCGCATACCCCAGAAATCTTGTTAACAACATTTTTAAACAAAGGACACATAAATTATATAATAGCACAAAAAACATACCAAAAAATAAAGCGGATAATAAATACATCCCGATACCATATATAAAGAATTTCTCCGAAAACCTTGACAATTATTTAAGAAAATTTAACATTTCAACGGCTCACCAAAACAAAAATAACTTAAAACTCCTATATACAAAACTTAAATCAAAACCTGAAAAAGAAAAAACATCAAACATCATATACAAAATAGACTGCAAAAAATGTGATGGCACATATATAGGCCAAACCACCCAATACATTTCTGAACGAATAAAAGGTCACAAATACCAAAAAAATGTAACAGCGCTGAAAAAACATGAACAAGAATTAAACCATGAATTTGACTTCGAAAACTACCAAATACTGGAAAGAGAAAAGAACTATAAAAAAAGAATAATCCTTGAGATGATAAATATCCAAACACATGACAATGCGATAAACGACAAAACGGACACGAACAATTTGGAATTTGAACAAAAGAAAAAGACATGATCACAGACCAAAATCATAATAAATGAGATAACCTGTTAACCTGTTCGGTCAATTCAACCTGAAATATAATATTAAAATTTATTAAAGAACATAATTATATATAAGATAGGTAAGAATCTATTATCTTTTAAGCAATGGAACTGTAATATGTATATTAATTTATAGCACAAAGTTGAAGACATTGAAAAAGGTCAAACCAGACCGAAACACGTGTATGTCTAAGAAGTAAACGGAAAATTTTTGATAACAAATACTTTCATCTATAGTTCAATAAGCACTAAAAACTCAAGAACAAGAAACCCAAAGATAGTATTATACAGTGCAGAAAAACCTAACTCTAATATATATATATATATATATATATATATATATATATATATATATATATATATATATATATTATATATATACATATATATTTATATATACATATATATATATATATATATATATATATATATATTTATATATATTATATATATATATATATATATATATATATATATATATATACATATTATATATATATATATATATATATATATATATATATATATATATATATATATATATATATATATATATATATATATATATATATATATTTATATTAAGTGTGTGCATTTGTTTACGCCGGTGATTTTGTTTTGAATTTAGTTGTTATAGGAGTCACTTCCTTAAACAATACAGATTCGAATAATCCATGTTTAAGTCATCATTCAGAAATACATACTTAACCCTTATGGGAAATATTTGGCGAATATCAAATAGTTAGTTCATAAATCTATCGAAACTACCAGTAGGAGGTCTATAAACACTAATTATGCCAAATTGAAAGCTCTAAATGTATAATTTAATTGCACACAAACTCAAATGCATCTCACTTGTGAACTCTGAAAACGTATATTCATGAAACTTTATGGGAGTTATCGGCCAAACGGTGTTGAAGATTAGTGTTCTCTTATTTCTATATATTCTACAGGTTTTTTAACTGGTCTATTGGGCGCATTTGTATACCTTGAAAGCTAGAAATTTGAAATTTGGCGCAACGGCGATTAGTCTAAGAGCTGACTAACCATCTGACTAACCCGTTTACCACAAAGCTAGAAAATTTTGAATTGATCAATTTCCGTCAATTAAGAAGGTACCATTTTGGCAGGCCTCTCGCGGTTGCGTCATCCCTTTAATTTTCGAAAATGTCAAAAAATTCAAACTTTTTTATCTACTCAAGGCTACAATTTCAATATGTTATAATTTACATATGTTCAAGTGTGATAAATAAACTGACAACCTATTTTGAGAGTTGCAAGTATGTGCCAGACAATAGAAAGTTGGCATCGGGGTAGTAATTCATAACCTGTCCCCACAAGGCTAAAATTTTGAGATCATGTTCTTTCAATTATTTAAGAAGTATATGCAAGCAGCCAGAATATTCTTGCAAGTGTATGCCAGACGGATATAATAATAGTTATAACGTTTCGTTTGACAGTTTTTTTTCATTTTCTCTTGTTTTTTCCATAGCGTTTTCTGTAGGAAAGGTACAAAAAAAGAAATTCTATGGCCAACCAATAGCGTTATGCTAGGAGGAAAAATGGTGTACACTTCAGATGATCGTTCAGCCTTGCCGGTTCCTTTATCTCAATCGCTCATATACTATGCTATAGCATTTTGTTGGAAACTAAAACTACAGTCTACAGTACAATAAATGTATTCTGTTTCTTACATTGAAACCCATACAAGTCTGTTGCACTCGCGCTGCCAGTCACTTGCAACCGCTAGAATATTCTGGCTGTTGACCTATATATACTTAAACAATTGATAAATCATGCCCTCAAAATGTAAGCCTTGGTGGAGCAGGTTATGAATTTTTATCTCGATGACAACTTTGCTGTTGATTGATACCCTCAAAATAGATGATAGATGCCCGCCAGAACGGTACTTTTCTAATTGACCGATAATAAAACATCATTTAAAAATGTCCTAGCTTTGTGGGTAAGAGTTTAGTAGAATGGTGCGCTAGCTCTCATACTACATAGTCTGTACTGAACTATCTTTCGGAAATACAATCATCACAATGATATTTTCGGTTATACCGGAAGTCACTATCAACTTTTTTATTCCAGATATTTTCCTCATGGATTTTGTTTTTACTCCCTGCATGGTTTGCTACATGTTTCACCCAGATTTGTTTACTTGGTTGCTATGGTTAGGGAGATATAATACAATAAGCTTTATGAGAAACCTGAGGCATGTAAGGGTTTACTAGAAAAATCATAACTTTCAATCTACTTATGACAAGAAATTAGAAAGACCAACTGAAAATAGACAACAATTTGTTCTGTCCAATGCATAGTTTCATGTTGATGTTAGTTCAATAAGAACGTTACAATAAATTTGTAAACTCGACTAAATTCAAATAGCGATAACTCATTTTTTTATTGAAACCTCCTCATTTTTTTTTACAGGGGTCGATAAAATTTCCTAAAATCCTCGACGTAAAATCATGTGTTTATTCAATTTATTATTACCAGTAGGTCGCCAGTGGCTATGGTGACTGACAAAAATGCGATTATTTCTATTGAGCTTTATTATTGAGGGTCATTCTTTTGACTTTGAATCTATGAATTTTCATAGTTTCAGTAGAAATAGCACAATTTGTTGAGATCACTCCTTTAATATTGATGTGTATCTATTTAGAATTATTTATTTATTTTTTAAATCTCGTTTGACTGTACACTATTAATTGTACGAGTAAAGCGCGCTATCAAATCCTGCTTAGTAGAAGGTTCGTCCACATCAACCAATTCTTTGAAACGTCCCCATCAACAAGATTGGGTGCAAGGTCTGGAGATCTTGGTGGTCATAACCATAGAGCCCAATTATCTCACAAACGAACCTCAATAATTCCCGGAGTTTTCGATATAGTGTTTATGTATTATGCGATGATGCGCTGTCCATTTGTGGTAGTATATCAAGAAAATTTTCCACGATATCCCAAAATATATATAATTTTCGTCATACATTTACCACCGTAATTGATCATGTAGCATCAAGCAAAAAACAGTTATTGAAAATTGAAACAAGTTTTCTACTTCCCATATTGAGGAAACCTTTTGCTGTCCAATAATGTTCCAATAAAATTCCTCCATAGAAAGCACCACGCTGTGAGAATTAAGCATTATCTGACTATATAATGTGTTTTAAAATATCCCTATCATCTTGAATTTTTATCAAGGATTCTTCACAAAATGAAACTTCGTCGTGGAACATCCGTTGTTCTTAGCTTCTGCAGTCTTATAGAAGAATATGTTGTTGTTTGTGTTTTTTATAGACAAATAGCTTAGTCCTAAAATCATTTGCATCCGATCAAATTGATGGAAGTGAGTTGATGAGATAGGATGAAAATACCTGTTTATTTGATTATTTATCTTCATCTCCAGTCACTGATCTTGTTTTACGTCTTGGAGACGCGATATTACTAAAGTCAATAAACTTTTTTTTGAACTTGCGGAAATTATTTTTCTCATAGAGGGAAGTTTCCGATATTTTACGCTAAATGCGTGACAAATACGTTGATTAATTTTCTTGTCATCTCCGTGAAATACAAACAAATCAAAAATTACTTCATTTGTACAGGGGCGTAGCTACTGCCGTATCAGCCGTATCAATGATACGGGGCCTACGCGCCTACAGAGTTTTCACTTCAGAAATGAGAAAAGTCAAAAAAAGCAATTTTTTTTTCCCGGGCGTGCTCCCAAAAGTTGGCAACATCGTACATCGGTTATTTCGGGATTCCCCCGTTTAAGTCATTCCCTTAAACGGGGGAATCTCGCGTTAACCGATGTACAATGACAAACCACGGAGAGCAATAATATTCACGCGTTTTATTTCATCCCGGTTCAAACGTTATTATTATTACATTGTAATACAATACAATCTTGTTCTTCTGATTATTTGTTGCTTACTCAGTTTGATTTGTGAAAAGAATGAGTGAAAAGAAAAGAGATTATCCCAGTGGAGCTATGAAAAGATAATGAAAACAGAAAAAGGAGGAGGTTATGAAAAAAATGCCCAAAATTTCTTAATTTTTTCAGCAATCAGCTTCTGTGAGTGATATAGATTGCAATGGTAAGTACAACTTATTTATCTACCACTATCGAAGGGTGAATTTGGTTTTTTGACATAAGACATCTCAGTTAATCTTTATATGAACAATTAATTGCTCTGAAAACATGCTTAAAATCTGAAATTCAAAATATTAATTCCATTAAGGATTTCATGGAATTATTGCTGATAAAACTCAATAGCCTTGCATCCAGTTTCCCGGAGGTAATAACAGCATACTTTCTATCCTTGACCTTACCAGTTACAACCGCAAAACAAAGAAGTTTTTCGAAATTGAAACTGATAAAAATTACATACCTAAGGACTTCGATGGGACATGAACGGCTTGTTATCCATCAGACTTGTCACTATTGTCTATAGAGGCAGAAATGTTAGGAAAACTGAAATCGTCTTCAGTTATAGATTATTTAATAAATCAATTTGCCGAAAAAAATGCAAGAAAAGTGTATATTCAATTTGAATTGTTTCCTAGCTCAATTTCTAGAAGGAATTGATAACTTATGATCAATAAAAATTTATTTTAATTTAACGTAAGTATTTTTGTTTTTTTTGTGGGAAATCCTTAATTTGGGCCCCCGCATAATTTTTATACAGGGCCCCTCTAAGGCACGCTACGCCACTGTCATTTGAATAGCGATGCATGATATGAAACAAATAATGATACCGAGGTATTGACGTGGTTTGGCCGTGGTTTTTTAAACTCAACAATGACAGGTTTTATCCTTTTTCTTCATTGATATTGCGTATACATTTTGTAAATAGTAAAACCGTAAGTCCCTTGAAATTGAAAAAAGTGCATAAGACATAATGTGTACTATGCAATTGTTTAAGGATTTACGGTTCATAGTTCATAACTGCAGTGAAAAATTAGAAATAATATTTTTCCGTAACAATATTATTAGCGAAACACAGGTTTCATTTTATCGATAATTATAATTGAATCTATGAAACGTCGTTTCACCACACGGGCACTTCCTCAGAGGGTCATGGGTAGATATCCTATATAAAGAGTGGCAAAGTCACTAGTATCCAATATAAAGAGTGGCAAAGTCAAGACATTTCTTCTTCTCTGGTTGAATCTCGATTTCTCAGTTTTAAGAAAGTTAGTCTTTTGGAATTAAAAAAAGTGGTGATGGGTTTAAAAAACAGAAGCACAAGTGATAACATTTTGAATGTGAAATTGATAAAGGAATTATTCTGTGTGAATGGATACCCTCTTCTATATTCGGTAAATACAATTTTAATGAAGGTTTCCCAAACAATTAAAGACTAGCCCGATTGTTCCTATTACGAAAATAAATAAGACCGAAAATCCCCTGGACTTTAGAAATGTTAATATGCTACCAACAGCAGATAAAATCATTTAAACAATTGCATGTGGACAGCTGAGGCAATATTTTAAACAGAAAGGTATACTTTTCACTGGACAGTCTGGATTTAGAAGTGGGCATTCATGCGAATCGGCAGTTCAGTACGTCTGTGCAGAGTGTAGAAAAAGAGTAAACAATGATGAAATCGTGCTGTGTGTATTTGTCGACTGGAAACGTGCATTTGAAACAATAGACCGTAGGGTTTTATTGAAAAAGTTAGTTTCTTGTGGAATGGGAGGAATTGCTCTAATGTGTGTTGAAGATTATTTAACGGAAAGATATCAACAAACTAAGGTAAATACTGATACATCAGAAAGTAAACTTAATTTGTTAGGTGTCCACAGGGAAGTGTGCTTGGTGTTTATTGTTTACATAAATGATATATACAAAAATTTGAAAAGGTGTTTTGTAAATTTATTTGCGGACGACACACTTATATTCGTTTCAGGAAAAAATTATGAGATTACGGATATTTTGAAAAGTCAGCTTTATATATTCTGTATGATTGGTTATGTCAAAATCGACTGAAACTAAATAATACAAAAACACAGTGAATGGTTATCGGATCAAAAATAAACTGTAAGAAATATTTGGACTTCAATTTATCTGTAAAGGTCAACAATTCCCCTGTTGGATTTGTAGCAGAAATCAAGTATTTGGGTGTTATTCTCGATCAGAAACTGAGTATTTCTTCTTATATTGATTATTTATGTGAAAAAATTGGTAAAAAGATTGGATTTTTCTCTAGGATATCATATCTTATTTCATACTGGACAAAAATGTTGATATATAAAACCATTATTATGCCCCATTTCAATTATTGTTGTTCTTTGTTGATATCATGTACTAAAGAAGATATATACCTATAGATTGCAATTATAACAAAACAAAGTGATAAGGATTATCATAGGCTGTAATAGATACACTCCTATTGAGAATATGTTGTATACGTTGAATTGGCTAAATATTGAGCAGTGTATAAAGAAGGCCAATATAATGATAATTTACAAGATCGAACATGGTCTCCTTCCAAAATATTTAAGTTCTTATTTGGAAAGACGGTCGGATTTTCATGATCACGATGTTAGATCGGGGCGGCATTTTCATATTCAAATAGTAAAAGCAGCTTTGTTACAAAAGACTTTTTCACGATGGAGTTAGAAATTATAATGCATTACCAGATAGTATTAAGAGCGTGTCAAACCTCAATGTTTTTTTTAAGAAATTGTTCATTTACTTACTCAATTATTAAATCTTAGTATTAAGTGTATATACTTACTGTAATTACTAGCAAATTGCTAAATAAAGCTTACTTACTTACTTACTTACTTACTTACTTACTTACTTACTTACTTACTAGATAATCTTCGGAGAAAACTTTACAAATTATATTTCAAAAGGATGTTGACATGAAATTCTATATTTTAACGTATATCGTAAATACTGGTGAAAAACTAACATTATTTTTTCCACATTATAAGATCAATAGGATACTTGAGCCAAATATATAAAGTAAAATAAATCAAAAACTATTAACATGTGGTGATTACAGCAAAATGTATATTGTAGAATACATAGAAACTTCGAAAAAAGAATCGAAGATTAAAAGCACTGTTTGAAGAGAGATTCTACTTATTTCAATCATTCATCAGATGAGAATTATATATTCAATACAGGTAACCATATTTTACATAGAGAGAGTAGAAGATTGAACTTTCGGGAAAGCCCTTTCCAGCGATCTATTAAATTAATCAAATCGATCTTTCCACAACATTGCGTCAAATGCAGAGTTGCATGAAACTTAGCTTCCATCTGGTGATCTTAGTACTTGGCAAAATTGTTTCGATTTGTTTTCTACACTAAACGATGAAAGTAGTGCTCTAACAGCAATAAGAAAATTTCACTATTTGATCAGCTGTTCAAAAAGTGAAGCATTAGAAAACGTAAAAGTAATGCCTATATCGAATAATAATCATGATATAGCTGTTGAAAATTTTCGAAAACCATATAATAATGAACGCCTACTAGACACTTCATATTGAAGAAAAGTTATTAATTTTTGGAAATTTGAAAAGGAAAATGTTATTTTGCTACGTCAATTACTGAATACTCTTTCAGAAAATTTTGCTGCACTTGATAGTAAGTATATATTTTTAGGTGAATCTATTACTTTTTTCTTTATTCAATATTTTATGTGTAAAACTGATTCAAACTCAGGTAATCGTTTCGAAATAGAAATTTTTCATATATAGTTGCCATCTTATGAACAAATGAACCTGTTTCTACGCAATCAATGCAAGTTTTTGAAAGCTGTAGAATTTGGTAAAAATATTGGTATTTCTTCGACCAATCAAAGTTCATATCAATTCAATGAAAATCTCAAATCTACTGATGAATCTTTTATCCAATAATCGTGCAGCTCAAATGGATAGTATTTGTTTGTTCTGCAAAAATTAACATATTCATTGTAAGTGTCACATTTTTCTTATAAAAACTCCCTATATTTTTGATGGTGAAGGATAATTAATCATGTCTAAATTGTTTGAATCAATCACATAATTTGAAAAATTGCACTAGTTCATCACGCAGATCTTTGTAAGTGTTCTCATCATACTTTATTGCACTTTGACAGAATAGAAATTTCAACAAAAAAATAATTTCAGAAATAATATTAATCATCCGGCATCTGCCATTAATAGTTCGAACACAACTTCCACTAATTGTGCGTTTATGTCACGCTTGAATACGCATAATTCCGGATATTCTAAATTCACTATTCTATTACCAACCCTAGAAAGCAACATTTTTTTAATTGTTAATTCTCAAAACATTCGAGGGCTTATAGATAATGGAAATCAAGAATGTTTTATTACGGAGAAATGCATCAGACATGGAAATGTTTTGTAGTATAACCCAAAAGGGAAGTTAATTGTACTATTAGTTCGGCATAATCAAAGGTTTCCTGTTGAGGCCTTCATTCTACCTAAAATTTGTTCTGATATACCTACATTTTCTTTGTCGCTAAAACGATGACCACAAAGAATTTTTGGAATTTGAGAATATTTCAAATACCAGTGCTTTATGCTCAAAAGGAACAAAGTGAGAAGATTATTACAGAGGTACAACCTAACAAAAGCTGGATGGTCGATATATTGTTTCAGTGCCTTATCACCCAAGTTCGTTTTGAGACTAAGGAAATTCTCGTAAGACTGCTTTTCGTAGATTTTATGTGCCAGATTATCAACTCTCCGATAATTCTGAATTCAAGAAGCAATATATAAATTGTATGCAAGATTATATCATCAGCTGCATTGTCAAGAAATTTTTTTGATGCCTATTTTATACCACATCGTTTTGTCATTGGAGTTAAATCTAACATAACGAGGTTTCATGCAGTTTTTGATGCATCGATGAAATCTTCTAATGGAAAATTATCAATGGTACTTTGTTGATAGAGCCAAAGTTACAAGTAGATATAGGTGACTTGAAGAGTACATATCTTCATATCACGAATTCTGCATTATCGATCGAAAGAGCTGTATACAGATTTTGAATCGGGGAGACTTGACATTTTCTATAACTCACCGTTGGATTCTGAATGCAGATTTCGAAACACGGAATACAGATAACCAGCTCCTTTGGAAAGTTGTTTGATAGTGTATAGATTATTGTAAAATTTTCCTTGTTTTCTTCATGTAATATATTAAATTTACTATGATCAACTTGTATGTTTTTCATGATTTGATTGGTAATTCTATACATCCTGGTTCGCTTTCAACAAACTGCTCAGAAGTGACCCTTCCATCGACCAAGCTGTCAAAGTCATCGAACCTTTGCATCCATCCCATATCGTATATACATATATATATATATATATATATATATATATATATATATATATATATATATATATATATATATATATATATATATTCAATGATACGGAAAGGTAGACTTGACTGACCAGTTGAGAGAAACAAAGATTTTCCAAGAAAAAACTAGGAACAATATTAAATGAAGATGCAGTAAATAAACTGAAATAGATTATATATAACTCTTCGTTTTATAGTCGAGGAAATAAACATACAATAGTTTGCTTTGATCTAGTCCAGTATTTTTGCTACATCCTCAGTAAATTTTTTCCCTGGTTTTTTCTTGGAAAATCTACAAACTCCTAACACCCTAAGATGATATAGGGGAACAATGGAGATAAAAAATATTAGTTATCTACACTACCGTGGCAGCGGTTGAGGAAAATAGTTGAGAATACTTAAGAGCACTTTTCTAGTATCAACAATCCTCTTTCTCAATCTGGAGGAGCTTTAGAGATGCGCAACATCTTTAGCAACACGAAAGGACAAAAATTATCTACATAAAAATGGAGGTAAGAAAAAAAAATCGATGCTTGTAGAGGAGAACTTCTTTAGCATCAAGTCTATCCATTGTTTGAATTTTTTTCTCTTACTCTATTTGGAGGCAGTTTAGGAGTGCAAATAACTTTCAAAAACGATTTCTCAGATCCATCTTCACTGATGTATAGCCCTAGAAGATTGAATATATTCTTCATAATTAATTTTCATATGTTTTGCTGCCATTTTTGGCTCATGCATCTTTAAGTTTTTTCTTGCATTCAACCAATTAATAATAATTTTTTCAAAAGACTCTAGCCCATTCGCCCAAATTCAATATCGCCCAGCATGCCTACGCCTTTATAAAACATGCAATTGATTCAAAAGATTGGAACTTATCCAATGAAATGTCTACCTGAAGAACCCTGGTATTTATTATAAGTACGAGTCAAGTAATAAGTTGATACCTTTCCACTAGATGGTACACAGTTACATCACTAAATGCTCAATAGAGTAACGAAGGACCTTCAATAGCGGTAATCTTGAATGGAAAGTGATCTCCTGTACAAATGATGAATAATCACTTTCTATTTCATTATTTCAGGTTAGGTTAGGTTAGGTTAGGTTAGGTTAGGTTAGGTTAGGTTAGGTTAGGTTAGGTTAGGTTAGGTTAGGTTAGGTTAGGTTAGGTTAGGTTAGGTTAGGTTAGGTTAGGTTAGGTTAGGTTAGGTTAGGTTAGGTTAGGTTAGGTTAGGTTAGGTTAGGTTAGGTTAGGTTAGGTTAGGTTAGGTTAGGTTAGGTTAGGTTAGGTTAGGTTAGGTTAGGTTAGGTTAGGTTAGGTTAGGTTAGGTTAGGTTAGGTTAGGTTAGGTTAGGTTAGGTTAGGTTAGGTTAGGTTAGTAATAAGTTGATACCTTTCCACTAGATGGTACACAGTTACATCACTAAATGCTCAATAGAGTAACGAAGGACCTTCAATAGCGGTAATCTTGAATGGAAAGTGATCTCCTGTACAAATGATGAATAATCACTTTCTATTTCATTATTTCAGGTTAATTTCGCCTAATCATTGAATCATCACCAAGCACTTATAAATAGGAAATCAGAAAGGAAACAGCGTTCCATATCAAATATCACAAACATGAAAATATTTTTCATTCTTACATATACCTTTGTGTTAATATGATACGTATTCAACAAAAAAATGAATACCTATAAAATTAAATCTTGGGAGCAAGAAATTCTTGAATACCTAAATTCGATAACATTGCATGAAAGCAATAAGAACATTATTTTTGAATATAGTGTAAATTTTCTTATTCATCATAAATTTGACAATTGATGTATAGGTATATATATTATGTACGTATTCATATGATATTACCGAGGGGTTAAACGCGTTAGGAAATCATGTACACTAAAATACTAAATTTCGAAGAATGGCAAAAAATTGCATAAAACTGCAAAAAATTGCATAAAATTGCAAAAAATTGCAGAAAACTGCTAAAAAGTGCGTGAAACTGCAAAAAATTGCATAAAATTGCATAAAATTGCAGAAAACTGCAAAAAATTGCATAAAATTGCAAATCAAATAATGAAACGAGAAATTTTAAAACAAATTGCAAAATATTTTATAAAATTGTAAAAAATTGCAACAAATTTCAGGATATTCATAGAAAAATTCCAAAAAATTCTACAAATAAAGAAACGAAAAATTATATATATATATATATATATATATATATATATATATATATATATATATATATATATATATATAGTTAAAATGTTCAAATAAACTATAGCATATATAGGTAAAAGTTAATACAAATTTTTCTTCAGTTATGTAAATAATGTACCAGTATTTATGCGAATACGGTCTTACAGTGCCATGAGACCAAAGAAAATGAAATTTTTCTCAACTATCTTCCCTATAACTCTTCCTATATACCATCTGAGCAGTAATTAGCGTAATCATTTTCTAGTGATTTTATCACAAATGTTTGTTAATATGATGAGTTTAAATTAGTGCTTCTTTTATTTGACATCAGTCTCAATAGCCGATCAGAGATTAATCTGAAATGAAATAGAACCTCAATTGTTTTTGTATTCAAAAGTTAAAAGTTTATTTTATACTGTGGTTGATTTTCAACAATTATTCATTGAACAACGATATTTCTTATAAATTGAAATTGTCATCGTGCAACCTGCTCATCAGAAATAAAAATCGTATCAAAATTTGTTCATCCTTGTGGTAATCTGCTTGACAGTTTGGAGGTATATTGTACACTTTCAGTTCGTTCCAACTTCTTTCATGAGTAGTATCGCCTATCCCTAAAGATTCTATTTTTGCATCATTTAAGGCGATCAAGCAAATGTTTTCTATTTGACCATCTAATGGATACAAATGGTCTCCAAAAATAAGAATGAATTTCCCAATCAATTATAATGAATTCAGATTACCAATGTCAAAATATATTTTTCAATCATTTCACTAAGAGGGTTATGGCACGTCCGCAAATATGAACAACTTTTGCAGATATAGAAAATGAATTTGGTTATTTTAATTTTTTCGTTTTCGTATTTCCATTCATATTTTCTAAGTTTTTTGTCAAAATAGGCAATACCCCTTCTGTAACATTTGTTTTTTCTCAATGTGAATCTATTTTGAAGTTGAGAAAGTGTAGGTCAAACAATTATTGAATATGATATGACTGTTGACAACTACTTACTACTATTTTCTATTGACAGATTACATGAAGAATGGGACAGAATACACTATTGGATGAATCCAATGAAATTTGTATTTGCAGTTGTTTAAACTTAGAAATAAAAACTTTTTGTTTTCACATACGCCTTGTGGAGAAGAGGTTGATTGACCGGCTGTGAAGCAGGTGTGCTGGGTTCGAATCATGGGTTAGGTATAGATATTTCTTGATGTCTCTGAGTTTCAGTGGCTAAAATTGAAAAATTGGTAGTTGAGTAATGTACAGTGTTTATAAGCCGTTCGGAACTGGCGTTAAACAGTAGGTCCATAGAGTACAAAAAAATTTCAGTTTCTTAAAGCCCAGTAAAAATTTGAATTTTTGAAGGCGTTCACTATATAAAGGTTCATAATATTTGGGATAATCGCTTTTAGAAAAAAGTTCAGGCAAATCATCTCGAACAAATGTTTTGATTTGGATTATCTTCCTCTTTCAATGCTCCCATAGCGAAAGCGTTGTCTATTCCTTGTATTTTCAGAATACTTTCGATGAATCCGGGATTGTATTACCAAAATATTTCTCGACAATATCCCAAAAATGTTCCGGATTAATTTTCGATATTTTCTATATAACTTTAAAGAACACTTTTTTTTCATAGTTAGAGTATCCCCCGAAAGGTTTGAGGTTTGAGCTACAGTCCAATGTTCCCTAGCATTCAGTTTGTACGCGATAGCAAACTATATAGAATATAATATCATGAATATTATGGAAGGTTGAAATATTATGAATGAAAAAATTCCAGAAAAATTGCAGAAAATTGCAAAAATTGCATAAAACTGCAAAAAAATGCAGAAAAGTGCAAAAAATTGCATAAAATTCCTGGACGTTGTACACCAAAATTGCACCGCGGTCAACCCCTCGGATATTACCGATTAGTGATATCAGTGAAATTTGCTTCAGAATATATACACCTTGTTGCAGGTATATTGTGCTGAAAACTGTTATAACAGAATTCATAATAATTTTTGGGCGATAGCTAATTACATAGTGAATTTTGCTCATGGTTTTCGTTATGAACAACTATCTTGTAATAACGGCTGCAACATTTAACTTTTCAACTTGTACTCTTTATTCAAATTAACACATTTATATCCGTAATCAACGATGTCATGAACGACCTACTGCCACACTCTCACTAAACGTCTAGTCCACCGAGTGTTCGATAATAGCGGTATTATTATGTAACTGAAGCTGTTACTCAATGTGCAAGTACCACTAACATGAGAAAGTTACCTTCGACTTGCACTCTCAATAATGCTGCCAGTGACAGATTATAACGCCGCAGTGTCGAGATATGGGTATTTTGAAGTATCCCAGATGCATTTGAAAGAAGAATGATATTCTTGTATCCTCATATCCAACCAGGAACGGCATATTTATCATTGTTTAGTGTAATGTTTTTATATTCAACATTGTGCAGTGTGCAAGGAGTTATCATCAGGAACGATTTTCCTTCGGGAATTAAGCAGAAGACTAATACAACTTATATGGATATTTTTATGGCAATGTTTATGATTTGCACAATCGAAGTGGTAGTTTTGAAGATAATGACGATGGATGAAAATATACAGAATGATAGAGTAACATCAGCAAGTATATGGTTTGACAGATAGATCATTACAGATGATCATTACAGTTATAGTTTGTTTTGTAAAATATTTCTTACTGACTGGATTAAGGTATACATTTCATTAAATCTTCGTAGAGCTTCTTAAGATTCCTCGTTCAAATATAAAAACATGAAAATCAAACGGATACATATTCTTCTAGGACAAATGGTTAGCTGATATTCAGTCGCTATATGGACCTCATGGAACCGTTCAAATAATTGGAAGGTGAAATCTGAAGATAGAGTTAACTTAAAAGATTTCATAAAACATTGTACACCTTTGAGATGAATAGAATTTTATTGAATCGAATCAATTTCCTCTAAAGTAATTATTTCACGTTTATCCTTGAATTATAAATTTGAAATTGAAATTAAAATGCCTATGTTTCATCATAATAATAAAAGATAGTTGTTTTTGAAAAATATCAGTTGATTGCGAATTTCTATAACTTAATGTACCTACCTGTTAATATTGGAATAGATTGTTAAAAGATTTTACGAAAAAAAAATTCATTGGCTAGGATTTGAACTTGAAAACTGGATTGAGAATGATAGTTTTAAAACTTTTCTTCATACACCTCCGAAATATTGAATAGTGCACTCATATGTTTATTATTTAAGTAACAATTATGATATTTTCAGTTTGTGATATTAATGATTTTTATTATTCCACGATATGATTGAAGGTTATTTTTGAATGCTCACATTGGTTTACTTTCTGGAAAAACAAATAATAATTCGAATTTTGTATTCACAGAAACCTCACAAATTTTTTGAGATAATCTTCACTACTTGTGAATATAAAATCGAATTATCAAAATCTCCTAAAATACTCACTTATTTGTTCAGATGGAAATTTAAATTTGTATTGAGAAGATATGATTCATTGATGTTTGATATCGTATTCTTAGTTTTCTGTATCTAAATAAAAAACAATATATACCTATTTTAACATCAAACTGTTTTCATTTGAAAAACTGTTTTTTTAGACAAATATTTTTGGACAAATGTTTTTTTCATATCTTCCTCTCATTCGTGTTTTCCCTGGGAATAATGGACTATTCTACTATCAAAAATGAACAATTAGGTAAAGGAGTGGTTTTCAAATAAACCTTAAATATATGTATATGTATATGTATATATATATATATATATATATATATATATATATATATATATATATATATGCTTTATTATTTACTGCTTGAAAACTTTGTCTTACTTGATAATTAGTTGAATTCCAATATAAGGCTGATTTTTTTTTATCGATCAAGCATCTATAAGAAATCGAGTATTAAATATATATATATATATATATATATATATATTATATATATATATATATATATATATATATATATATACAATATATACATATGTATATATATATATATATATATATATATATATATATATATATATATATATATATATATATATATATATATATATTTATATATAATTGATTGGTTTATATAACCAATACTTGGTGAAAATCCATAACAATTATGAGAAGAAAACTAAAATACTGACTTCTACTTTCCTTTGTCAAATTTGAAAATTGTTTCGCCTAACACAGTAGCTTCATCAGATGAGTAATTCAAACCAACTTTAAAATTGAAATTTGATAAATGACAAAGAAACGAAGACGAAAGTGTGAAGGCTATAATCTATGTAATTGCAAGTAGCATAGTTTATTACTTGTATATATATATATATATATATATATATATATATATATATATATATATGTATATATATATAATATGATAACATTATATAGATGAGAAAAATTATTATTGATATAAATGAATACGGAGTATTGAGGAGACCTAAGAAACGTTCATTAAAGATTATTTTGAGGAAACTAGATATGAAGTGATTATTTTACCCTGCAGTAATATATGTATATATATATATATATATATATATATATATATATATACATATATATATACATACATATATATATATATATATATATATATATATATATATATATATTTATATATTTATATATATTCTTCAATAATTTGAAAAATTATCAAACAACTTTCCAATGGAATGTGGAATAAAAATCGTAAAAATCAACAGTTGTGATGAAAACTATTGATTATTTGAACAAGCACACATTACAGAATACTCAGTTTTAACAATTGGGCTTTTACAGGTATTGATAAAACACTTATGAGGGTTTGAAGGCAGAATTTTGGGAAATGTGAGAAAAAAAATTTAAAAAATTTATCTTCTTAACCGTTAGTCTTAGGACTTACGGTCCAAAGGGAAAAAGTAACAAATTACCCCAACAATACCCCAAAAAATTTTGGTGCTTCATGTGCCATATATATATATATATATATATATATATATATATATATATATATATATATATATATATATATATATATATATATATATATATACCTATAAATATATACATATATATATATATATATATATATATATATATACATATATATGTATATATATATATATATATATATATATTAGGGTTATTCACGTTATTCGACACAAAGAGTTATGGCTGAAGTATTTGATTTTATAGAAGTTTTTTCTTTAGGACGGATAGGAACCTATTAGAACTACATTCTAAAAATATTTTCATGTTATACAGGGTGGGCCAAAAACACGAAAAGTATTGGTATTCTTTGAATGGAGTACCCTGTATATTATTTCATTTTTGGATTTTACAGTGAAAACAAATGCCAGTTTCATTAAGGTTTAATTCACCTAAACCTTATGGTTTTCGAAATATCTCGTATTTTGTGAAAATGTAGTATCTGTTTTAACGCTTAAACTTTCAACTGGTGTTTTCTTGTTTTCAACCAAATTAATGATAAGGCCTACTAACTGGATCAAACTTTATGTCGCACTTGTGAAATATTGACTTACTTATACTTAGTGAGTAAAAATAAAGGTAAAATAATTGCAATCTTCGAACGGCACTAACTTGTTTAAATTAAATAGGACACCCCGTATTTTATGTCAGCAACAGATGTAAAATTTAATTGTCTATCGAATACCTGAAGACATTCCAATAGATATCTTTTCACGTTTTCAAATAAAATGAACATTTTCATCTTGCAAACTGATTCTAAGAAATTTATCATTCATCAAGTCGCCTATGGCGTTTTGAGAATTCAGAATTGATTGAAATAAACATCATAATATATGCGTTTATTTTTCAATTTCTTAAATTTAATGTACTAGTTCAAATTATGAAGGAAAAAATTATGGATATGAAACAAGCAATATTTTATATCAAGCGTTCAAAATGGCGACCACCAGACTCTAAACACAAACGTATCCTTTTTATAAAACCTTCAGCTACATCTAATAACATACGCGGAATAACATTTGAAAAAGCTTCTTTGATACACTGTTTTCATGGGTGACTTGGTAAATAAAAAATTTCTCAAAATTAGTTTGCAAAATGAAAATGCTCATTTTTTGTAAAAACGTGAAGAGTTATCGATAGAAATATATTCAGGTATTCGATAGACAATTAAATTTCACATTTGTTGGTGACATAAAATACAGGGCAATCCATTTAAGTTAAACAAGTAAGTGCCGTTTAAAGATTGCAATAATTTTACCTTTATTTTCCACACCAAGTATAAGTAAGTCAATATTTCCCAAGTGCGGTATGATACACACCTCCAACAACACCAGACAATATGAAGCAGCGTTTCAGAGAAGCTTTTCTAAATGTAAGCCCGCGTATGTTCTCAAATATTGCTAAAGATTTTATAAAGAGGATACTGTTGTTTTTAGAGTCCGATACTTTACCTGTATTTAAGAGTGAATTTGTGGATCACCATACGTTAATTAATAATAAAAAAAGTCTGATGTTCTCCATTTTGAACACTGGATATAAAATATTGCTTGTTTCATATCCATAATTTTTTTTCCTTCATCATTTGAACTAGTAGGTACATAACATTTAAGATATTAAAAAATAAACGCATATATTATGATCTTGATATTTATTTCAATCAATTCTGATTTCTCAAATCGCCATACATATGCGTGATAAATATATATATATATATATATATATATATATATATATATATCTATATATATATATATATATATATATATATATATATATATATATATATATATATATATATATATATATATATATATATATATATATATATATATATATATATATATATATATATATATATATATATATATATATATATATATATATATATATATATATATATATATATATATATATATATATATATATATATATATATATATATATATATATATATATAAATGATAAATTTCTTAAAATCAGTTTGCAAGATGAAAATGTTCATTTTATTTGAAAACGTGAAGAGATATCGATTGGAATGTATTCAGGTATTCGATAGACAATCAAATTTTACATCTGTTGGTGATATAAAATACGGGGTGTCCCATTTAATTTAAACAAGCTAGTGCCGTTTGAAGATTGCAATTATTTTACCTTTACTTTTACACACCAAGTTTAAATTATCAATATTTCACAAATACAACATAAAGTTTGATCAAGTAAGTAGGCCTTATCATTAATTTGGTTAGAAACAAGAAAACACCAGTTGAGAGTTTAAGCGTTAAAACTGATAGGTACTACATTTTCACAAAATACGAGATGTTTCGAGAACCATAAGGTTTAGGTGAATTAAACCTTGATGAAACTGACATTTTTTTCAATGTAAAATCCAAAAATGAAATAATATACAGGGTATTTCATTTAAAAAATACCAACTTTGATACTTTTAATTTTTTTCGCACGCCCTGTACAACATGAAAATATTTTCAAAGTGTAGTTCTAATAGGTCCCTATCCATCCTAAAGAAAAAACTTCTATAAAATCAAATACTTTAGCCATAACTCTCCGTGTCGATTAACGAGAATAACCCTGTATATATAAATAGATATATATATATATATATATATATATATATATATATATATATATATATGTATATCTATAAATATATATATATATATATATATATATACATATATATATATATATATATATAATATATATATATATATATATATATATTATATATGTATATCTATAAATATATATTTATATATATATTATATATATATATATATATATATATATATATATATATATATATATATATATATATATATATTATATATATATATATATATATATATATATATATATATATATATATATATATATATATATATATATATATATATATATATATATGTATATATATATATATATTTGTATAAACATATACATTTATACATAAATTAGAGATAAATTATTCTTGGGTTTGGTAGGTTTCTTCGATATATCACAATTATTTTCAACTCACACATTGTTTATTT
>JARQZK010003088.1:0-32500 GCA_030704885.1 Cynegetis impunctata | reverse complement strand
GAGACGTCAAAGATAACGATAAGTAGAATTACTTTTGAACATTATGAGCAGACATATGGACTTCCAGCACTCTACAAATCTCCCCAAGTAAATAATAATTTTCTGTTCAAAGACCTTTATGACTATTTTTTGATTAACACAAAAAATGATTTTGAAATTTTCACAGGAGACATTAATGTAAACCTTAAAGCAATTAATGATGTTGAGATAAATGAATACTTATATCTACTAGCAAAATTTGGCTTTATCCCTTATATACAATCAACCACAAGGTATAATACAAATTCTTGCCTTGATCACTTTTTATAAGAATCAAAATACAATACCTAGAATTGAATCATTTTTCTTGAATATCTATATAAATCACTATTCAACAATAATAAATATAAAAAATAGCTCTGCCGATAATAAAATCACCAGTAATCAAACGAGGAAAATAACAAGGGAAACAATTAGCTATAATCAACTTAAACAAAACCTAACATCCTGCAGTTGGACGGAGATATTAAAGTCTGAAGATCCAGATATAGCTTCTGATATGTTCGTAGCACAGCTTCTCGAAAACATTAATAACTCAAAAATAATTAAAACCCTAAGGACCCTGCCACATAAATGTAAGCAATGGATAACAAACGGGCTAATTACTTCTATAAAGCATAGAGGTAAATTAGAGAAAAAATTATTAAAAAAATATGATCATGTATTGGAACTGCATTATAAAAATTTTAGAAATAAGTTGGACAAATTAATTAAAAAAGTTAAGTATGATTATTACAAAGAAGAAAGAATAAGAAACAACAGTAACATCAAAAAAATTAAAAATAATAAATGACAATAATGAAGAATTTGACGATAATTTTAACATGGCTACTGTAACAGATATACATTGATTAAAGCATGGAACTAGATAAGCAAATAAGAATTCCAAAGCAACCTTATCAATTAACTATAAATAAAAGCAAAAAAGTATTTATGTTTTTAAGGCCAGTAACAGACCTAGAACTTATCAATTATATTTCATCATTAAAGTCAAATGGTGCCCCGGGTTTGGATGGAATATCCAGTAAGTTAATAAAGATTGTACACCCACGAATAATTCCACCCCTAAGACACATCAGAACTTTAATCTTTAAGACGGATATTGTACCTCATCATTTTAAAATTTCTGACATAACTCCAGTTCATAAATCTGGGCCTGTTATTAACTGCTACAGAAGGAACGATTTTCTCTTAGGTAACCGTACGGATTCGCTAAGGGAATCAGTACTGCTGATGCCATACAGCATCTTACATCAGAAATCATAAAAAATATGGATGACAGCATGAGAACTGTAGTGGTCTTTTTGGACATCGCTAGGGCGTTCGATACTGCGCCACATAATCAACTTTTAAATGTTCTTGAACATTCTGGGGTTAGAGGCAATGCTCTGAACGTTTTCAGGAGCTATCTCTCAAGTCGACATCAGCATACCAAAATAAACAACACTGTTAGTTCCCCAGAAGTAATAAAAACAGGTGTTCCCCAAGGGACCATATTGGGTACAGTTTTGTTTATAACATACATAAACTCACTTCTGAGTTTAATTCTTGAGGGTGTGGTTGTCTCATATGCAGACGATACGGCCTTAATATTCGAGGGTAAAACTCGGCAACAATCCAAAGAAAAAGTTAAAATAGGGTTCAATCTTGTTGAAACTTGGTTAGAAAGTTTCAAACTTTCTTAAAACCTACAAAAAACTAATTACATTGCTTTTTCCCCAGTAAATAAAACCAGACCGGACTGTATAAATGAAAATGATTTTATTAATTCTTTTGAAAAAACAAAATACCTGGGAAAAGTGATCGATCAACGCCTTAAATGGACATATCACATCAACTTTGTAGTAACTTAAATCAGGAAACTTGTATAAAAATTTTACATTTTAAGAGGAATACTCAATGACAGAATAACACTATTAATCTATAATATTCGAGAGAAGTATAGGTATATTTCACCATTGAGTGAATTTTGGGAATAAAATGCCAACACTAAAAAACTATTCAGCGTTTTAATTCTGCTTGGCTAAATATCCAATAAGGCCATGCTTTTCTGTCGAGATTATATTGATCAAAGAATTTCATTATATTACATCTTACTCGCTATGAATAAGAATATGAGTTGCAACATTGAGGCACGAGAGGCATTATTCTGAAGTCAATTAATATATATTCTCATTTCTTATGGTAATTCAATTATTTCTTGAAAGCTCTACAAGAAGAATCTTTGATAACTCGAGAGTTTGATATTCCAAATCATTTTTCATTCTTTCAAGAAGTGGATACAACGTTATTTTTTTGATGTCATGCATACCTCGCACGTTTCATTCATTACACACAAAGATAATTTAGATCTCCATTTTTCACGGTTTCCAGTCCCGTATCATTTCTCAAGATAGTTTCGATTCCTGGTTTTCATGTTCAGAATTCGCGGAAAAGATCTACCACCAATTTCAACGAGTGGCGCCTAGTCGACAGGAAAAGAGCGGTTTGAGTCTTTAATGTTCAGAGAGAAGACGCATGATTCTTCGTCAAGTTATAGGTTTTCAAGTTTTGAGATTACGACTGTCTTGGAGAGTGCCCTTTTATGTTTGTGTTCCCATAATGTATGGATATGTTTTGCATAAAGAAGATGCGATAAATGAAGTCTTCTCTAATTTCTTATATATTTTCCATGTGTATCGTTTTGAAAATTAAAGGTCTGCGGGATTCATTTATTTTGTTATTGTATTTTAGTACCTACTTTATGAACAAAAAAGATAAAATAATAAATAAGTTTCATTAGGACGAACAGTCGAATTATCTCTTCATATAGATTTTCAAAATCTATATTTTTTCAATGTGAACTGAAAGAAAGCAGTGTTTACACAAAATTATTTATTCTTGTTTCGACTCTACCAGGACTTCATCGGACATTGAAACTTAAATTTTTCAACAAATTAAGGAGGCACTTGAATGAAAGAAAATGATATTCTAATAATTTCCAAACAAAATATAAATTATCTATTGGAGCAATATCTGAAATTTTGTGACAAACGCCAGCAATCGCTTATGTGAGTTTGCAAGCAGTGACCTACGCCATCATTAAACCTCTGAGCAAAAATCATAGCTGATCAGTCGACTCTGGGGTTTGAAACCGAATCCTACCGAATACTAGTTATCAAGCCAAACTCTCAGTCTGAGAAGCAGCAGAGAGCAACAGTTTAAATACTCTGGAAATTTTATTAATGATTAATCAAACCTCAATAACTCACCTCTTGAATTTGTACACTATCAAAGTGTTTCAAGGATACCAATACAAATTTCTCGCTTCGTTTAACTAGATATTTAGCTTAGTATGAATATTTTGTTAAGGCATTGCCGTATCACAATAGCCCAAGTAAAGGCGAAACTTGTGGCACAATGTTATGATTTCTGCTTGAATCTCTTGGAAATAAGAATTTTCATTTCATTTCTAATTGAAATGGATTTATATGAAGTAATAAATCCCCAAAATTCAATAAATTTTTTATAACAATGGAAAAGTCAAGCCTTTCAAAATATTTGAAAAAATTCAACCTGTTCAGGAGTTAACTACCCTTGTTTATGAGATCAAAAAATGTTTTAATATCAATGGCGCTAGATATCAGCTGTTTCAAAAAACATATTCAGCGAACAGAGACAAAGAGCATTTCATAAAGAAGATTAAAGGCATCGACTCCAATCTACTTCCACCTTGTCACTTAAACAAAAAATTTTGCACACAATATATGCCAATTTGATGCGGCTTTATGCAACCAATGCATGCTACGTTGGTTGGCTACCTGAAACCTAAGTGGTTTGAAGGCCATTCAACTCCCTTGCAAGTAAACGATTTACTAAGAGAATCAAGAAAAAAGGAGAACGATGAGGAATCAGAATTTGATTATGACATCGAAACTTCTGACGAGTCAGAATCTGAATAATTTTTCTAAATTTAAATTTTGTAATTCTCTATTGATGTATTTATGTATTAATAATAATGTTTATCCACGACAATTATAATATAGTGTACCCATTATACGTCTGTTTGCTCGACCTCAATAATACCCATTAATTACATTCTATAATTCAACACCAAGTCATGTAACCAGTGACACATTCTTTTAAAATTACCAAAATGGTAAATGTACAACCCAGAGAACTGGAATAAACAAATTAACAGAAATCTGGACATCCTACTGCGTAGCACTAGGAATGATAAAACCCCTCGGCGCATGCGCATGTCGTAATGCCTATCTAAAAAACGCTATATTTTTTTTA
The DNA here is from genome assembly GCA_030704885.1 of Cynegetis impunctata. Taxonomy (NCBI): domain Eukaryota; kingdom Metazoa; phylum Arthropoda; class Insecta; order Coleoptera; family Coccinellidae; genus Cynegetis; species Cynegetis impunctata. The sequence continues at coordinate 28,183 of JARQZK010003088.1, read as the reverse complement.
TTCTCCGTGGGGAAAAATTGGGAACAAAACTTCTCTTATGAAATCATATGTATTTTATAGATATACGTTGGAATTTTTTTAATCGCACCAGATCCCAACTTTTTGTCGTGAGACTAAAACCCCTTTAGCTTCGCCTCGGGATAAAAATGGGAAAGGAGATTATCGCTGCTTTCCTGAAATTACTGAATCCAGAACAATATTCTGGGCACAGTTTCTGTAGATCTTCTGCAACAATACTGGTAGACGCAGGCGGGAATATAACTGCTCTCAAAAGACACGGGGGATGGAAGTGCACCAGAAGGCAACAGAGACGACTCCGTCAAAAATAAAACCGATACGGCCAACAAAATATCATCTTTAGTTCAACAAAAATTACACCAAACGAATCAATGTACATATAATTCAAATGTTTCGACAAGTCACCAAAACATTAGTTTTGATGTTAATTCTATACGTGCGATTAACTTAACTAAGTGTTCAAATATTACAATTATTAATAACTATAAATAAATACCATCATCCTGTAAAATTAGATACGTAATATTTGTAAAGCTAAATATATAGTTTTTGGTGTAATTGTTATGAGATATTATACGATTATCATAATTTTCTAATAATGAAATTTTCCAAGAAAAAAACTTCAAAAATATTTAGTGGTCCTATCCTACTCGCGTATAAATCACTCGATGATTTATGCCACTCGCTGATGCCACTCGCTACCGCTTGTGGCAGTAAACTTCACCCAGTGAATAAGTACCTTCATTATACACTCGTGAATAACATACTATTTATTTATCTTTCACCTGTATTTAATCCGCTCTTATACGATCGGAAAAATTTAATTTTAAAAAACATACATTTTGAACGGAAAAACTTATTATTTCATAACTATGTATTGTTGCTGATGAATTAATGTGTGATAAGATAACGTATTTAATATTTATACTAACTTATCTTCAAAAGGAACTCGCTGCATATTTGTCAGTCAAATTGAACTGCGTCCGCAACGCTCCCACAGAAAATGTAATATCTTCAATCTAGGCAACCATAGATTCAAGAAAATTTTTGATAAGGCAACCTAATACAGTTGTATTGGGAATAAAATAAGTTCAATTTGATATGTAATTCGATTAAATAACTTATGAGGGTGTATTAACTACGCTTACTTACCTGTTTATAAGCGGCAACCCCATAGTTATGCAGAGTGGAATGTAGGCAACCTGCATTTTTTCAATTTCTTAGGGTATATTCTCTGAGCTGATGCCCAACTTTCATGAATAACAAATGGGGGAAGATGATCAGAAAAATTCAATTAAACATTTTATTGTTTAACATCATCGGCACGTGATTTTTTTTTTTTTTGAAATCACCTTTATTCATTAAATCATAATAATTTCTTTACATACCTAATTAAATGTTACTTCTAAACAATGCCTGAGAGCACTGGTATCGAAGTATTTAAACATACAGAAGTGTTTGAAAAATATTGAATTAAATTTAGATATAATTGTAATAAAATATAAATAAATACTCTAGATAAACAAAAACCAACCCGATTACTAAACTATGTGACAAAATCAACTAATAATCAACCTTATAATTAACCAACAGGTCCAAAAAATTAGATTAAACCCTTATTCTAATCGTTATAACTTAAGTAAGCTTCTAAATTAAAACAAGTTCTGTAGCAAAATCAGAATAATTCAAATAAACCGTGAAAATAAAAACTAGAGAAAAGGAACCATCACAACGCCAGAACTATGTCATACTCAAATACATATTAATACTTCTAAGAAATTTGCTGATTCCATCTATTTCCTTCACTGAGCCAGGTAACTGATTATAAACAGAAAATGCCTTCGAAATAGGATTATTGATCCGAAATTCAGTCCTTACATTAGTCAAATATATGTTACTTAATTTCCTGGTGTTATGTGAATGAACATCCCTCAAGAACCTATACTCTGTGTTCGATTTCTGTTTTCCATGAACTATTTTATAGATGAGCTTACATTGCTCCAGTTCTTTCAGCTTAGCCAAATCAAACAGTTTGAGATCGGTGTAAATTTGCTTTGTACTAGTTCGTCTGTCAATATTGAACAGTATTTTTGTGAATTTATTTTGCAGAATCTGCATTCTACCAAAATTTGAATTGCTACATGTTCCCCATACTGCAATCAGATATCTCACATGTGAGAGAAAGAACGCATTATATACATTGTATTTAGTATTTATAGTCAAATAAGTTCTAGTTCTATGAAGTATTGTAAACATAGGCGTAATTTTATCTCTTAAGTGGTCAATATGTCGTCTCCAGCTCAGCGTGGAATCTAAAACAAGTCCTAGGTACTTTACATCTTCGACTTTTTCCACGTTCTCACCGTTTATACGAAAGTTTAGATTTTCAATATTTTTATTTCTTTGTTTGAATAGCATATATTTAGTTTTATCTATATTAATTTTTAATCTATTAAATATTAACCAATCTGAATATACTTTCAAATCATTATTTATTAATTGATTTAATTCATCCTCATTCGATCCCTTATACAATAATACGGTGTCATCAGCGAAAGAGAAGTAATCCGCCTTAATTCCAGATTTTTTCAAACTCAATAGGTACAGAGAATACAAGTTCCTGAAGCCTCGTCAATTAAGTACTTGGGTATTATTGTGGATAGGCATCTGAAATGGGATCTACAAGTTAAAAACATAACCAATAAACTCAGAGTGTTGCTACATAAATTTAGGTACTTACGCGACTTTTTAGATGAAACCCAGTTGAAAACTTTATACTTGTCTCTGGTACAGTCGCATCACGTATGGAATTATTGGTTGGGGTGGTGTGGCAGATTGTCATTTGAAACAGTTGGAAAATATACAGAAATGGATAATAAAACTCATTTTGAAAAAGCCAGTGATTCACCCCAGCGATGCGCTTTTTACGGAGAGTGCTTTTTTTGACATGAGACAATTATACTGCCAAAACATTCTAGTAAACATCTTCAAAAGAAATATGAATATACTTTTTCCACGACATAATTACCCTACCCGACGTAAATGTACTTACCTCACAATGAGCTCAAAGACCATTGGACAACAATGTGCGACTTATTTTGCGCCAAGACTCTTCAATATGTTACCAAATGATATTAAGGAAATAAATAAACTGCCACGTTACAAATATTCTGTAAAAAACTGGATATCTAGTAAAAACAGACATATTTTTGATGATTTAGTTAATTTAAGGTATCTAAAATAATTTATTTGATATAATTATATTTGAAATATTACAAAATTTTATCCCAATTTCAACAATTGGGACATTCCGACTTTGACCACAACTCACTATTAAGACCTGTCACTTTACATTGTATTATCAATAAATCATGTTGTTTTATGTTATTTTATTTTTATATGGTTTATACATATTATTATAGGTTTAATAACTCGCGCACAGGCATTATATGCCTCAGCGAGGTATCAATGTTTATTCTTAAGGATTTGTAATTGAAATTGTTTCTGTCAAATTGTATTGTATTTTTATGAATAAACATTATTATTATTATTATATATATATATATATATATATATATATATATATATATATATATATATATATATATATATATATATATATATATATATATATATAACTATCTTTTGCCTTTTTGTTACTGTTATTACTTTTAGTCAAATCGAATTTTGTAGCAAATATTTCATTTTAAAATATTTTATTCATTCCAATGGTTTCAAATAAGTTTTATACGAGTATATACTGTGAAGTTTCGAACTTAGGCAAAAAATCAACAAAACTACAGTGTTCACTGTTTCATCGTTCACCAATCGAATTGAAAGTTCCACATCGATAATTTTGACATTTCGTGGTCGATAATGCGCAATCACCACTAAAATACCATTCATCGTATTCATTTTTACGAACAGTATATTCGATGGATGTTAAAGTTCCTTTCAATATTCTCACGACTTAATTATGCGTCCTCATTTTTTGGTGTACTATTCGACATTCTAATTTTGATTTAAATGCCCATTATGGTAACATGTGATACCTTATTCATTTAAGAGCCTTGGTTTTCTAGTGAAGTTGAAACTAATGCCTTCTTATTTATTTTGTATCAATCTTTTCAAGAATTGTTTCTTAACTATTTGAATCGAGGAGGTATGAAAGAATTTTTGATTAATATCTTGAAAGTATATTATCTATTAGATCTCTTTATTAGTCTAGTCAACAAATACGTTTTTCAACAGTAATGAGTTATGCATTAGTTAATTAATAAATTTTTGTTGCTTGAACATAAACACTTTCTTCGAGGATTCAGAATAGATCCCCGTAAAAAAATTTCAATTTTTCAGTTTTTTATTAACAATTTACTTAGTTTCAGTCAAAAAATAGTTATATTAATTTTTCAAACAATGGGAGATGAAAATTCATTTTCATACATCTTCCGATAACAAAAATCGTATCTTTTAATTTTTTCAATAGAGATCTATTTTGAAGCCTCTCAAATATAACTCCATGAAAGGACAACATCTCAAATCTATAGTTTAACAGTTATCATACTTACAATGTTCATGTTCAAGCAGCTGAAAATAATTGATTAACTGAAAAATTGCGATAAATTCCGGATTATTATTCATTCAACTATCCACAAAGTGCCTAAATTTTTTCATTTCTCAATTTTCATATTTAATATTGTTAAACAATTTTCAAATTGAAATGTCCCTTGCGCTAGCCAGAATACCCGTTTTCGGAAGTATTTTCACCCCTGTGGGAAAATTATGAATCCTGGTCCTACAGTTCCGAAAATGTGACTTTCTTCTACTGAATTTTCTTCTCTTTTCGAATCTTTTTTAAGACATCTAAAATCTCAATTAGTTTTTGAGATATTCGCAAAAAAAATGAACCGCTCTTTATTGTTTAGTAAATTGTTCATAGCTTTTTCAATTTTCACGAGCGGAACCTTATTTGTTTCAAAAAACATCTACATGCTATTCCGAATCGAAGGACACCTTGCTTATATTTTTCCGAGACTGATGAAAACAGTTGAACAAAAAAGCAATTGCTGACTAGACTATATGTGGTTTCTGAACTAATTTCGTGAATGCTACGGAAACATAGGACAGGAAAAAAGATAAATAGCACACCATATAATTAACACTAATACGATTATTAGGTGCATCAGCGCTTGTGCTTTAGCGTGGTAACGAGCACTTCCAGGGGATATATGCCTCTCTTTTATGGCACATCAAAAAGAAACATTTTCTCAGTATTTCAAAAAAGAGAGCAAGAAAGAAGAAGCTATAAAGAAGACAAAGCTATCAAATGTTCCTTCTGGTGACCTTAGGTTATATGCGTATTAAGTGCTTCAAACACATTTTCATCATATTTTAGAGAAGATGAACAAAAGTTACTCAGTTACTTTCAATTATCCATTCCATCATTTGATTAATTGGCGGCACGAATCAGCGATGCACTCAAAGGAAAAGACACTTCCATGATAGCTCCTAAGCCACCATTCAAAGATCCTTTCAGAAAAACTGAAGAAATGGAATTTTTTATGATAACAAGCTCTTTTAATTACATATATGCTTTTAGTATATGCTCAACCTATTTCTTCAAAACAGAACCAATCATTCTAGGTGGAATAATTTTTTCAAACTATGCGACTGTATGAAACTTTTCGAAGAACTTCAGATTCAGGTATGTTATTATAACGACAAGCTTTAGAATTATATACTCCTAAAATTTGTTCAAACCATTTCTTCAAAATACAGTCCATTCATATGATAGAATAATTTTCTCACTCTGCGCTACAGTATGAAATATTCCTCAGCTATTAAAATGATAATGTACTTTGAGAATAATATCCTGTTAAAATTTGTTCAATCCATTCCTTTAAAATCCGTTCATATGATAGAATAATTTTCTGAATCTACGCTGCTGTATGGACCTTTCGTCAATTATTTTCACAAAGACCTATTGAAATGATAGTTCACTTTTAGTATTTATGCTTCCAGAATTTTTCCAATTCAAGTTTTCGCAATTCAACTGCCCTTGGGTTCTTCAAAACTCCTTTCTGCCTATCCGAATAAAACGGACCCATTCCAATTAGGTACTTTATAGATGGCTAGTGTAAACCGATTTTTACTGTTGAACAGTATTTTGCAGCTTTTCTGAATACATAAGGAAATGGTTATTCATAATATAAATTAAATATACCGAATATGTTAAATTACTTCAAACAATTACTAAGATATTACACATCATTGGCGAATACTGTAGTTTTTTTTTGGATTCATTGGGCCGATACATGATGTAAATTAATCAACGTATTAAAACCCAAGTAACAATTTGAAGACAGTTTCTATTTATTTAGGTTTTAAAAATGCTTTAATATGTTCAATAAATCGACATAGGATTTAAAGTAACCTTGAGATAAACTAAAAGTTCTTAGAGACCACTTTTTCTTTAACAAAGAATTTAATGCACTCTTTAAATCAAAATAAAAAGGCTATTTGCTCTTAATGTCCTATTGATCTTATACTGGTTTTATGTTACTCTTAACATTGGCTATTTTAAAACTAATTTGCTATTATTAAGAATTAAATAGCAAGTTGGTGTTAAAACAATCCGTTCTGCGAAAAATAGTTTTAATGCAGTTTTATGGATAACCCTTGTTGTATTCTTTAAAACCCATTAGGAACACTATTTCATCCTAAGACAATGCATTCAATATAATACCACATTAAATCCAAAAACATAACTTTTACCTTTTAATGAGTACATTAAGAGTATTATTAAGTTTAAGGTTTTAATTTAGTCAATTTGGTTAAAAGAAATACCATTTGGTCTTTGGACGACTTCATTAAAACTAATTAAATATCCCCTCCATATTCAGATGAAAGTGGAGGGGATATAAATGAGAGAAGCTCTTTTCAACCAGTGCACGAAAACCATAGTGCAATTGAAACCAGCGTTCTTATAAAGAGTGTCCTTTCACTTCATCTTTCAATACGATTATGAAAGCAATGCCTGGGAATTACAGGAAGAAATCTACGAAAACGTCGATCAAATTCAAAATGAATTTCAAAACGACAATGAACTCATAAAAAATCTGCCTTTCTGCGAAGAGCTTAGAGAATTGGCAATCCTTTCAAACATGAGCCAAGGCACTGTTAAACAATAATACATCTCAATAATAAACGATTTCCAAAGACTATTCTTGAGCAAGATCCGCGAAAAAAAAATTTTTTTAGGTTAGGATTCCATTTGAGCGCAATATTAAAGCATATTGGTTTTGAAAGGCAACGTAAACAGACTCCTGTGGGAGTGATTGGATTTATAGTGGTAAATAAAATGCTGTTTTGAATCTTGTGAGATTTGAAAGATTTAATAAATGAACAATTAGTTTTAATCAACATCACGCCATGTTTAACTGCAATAAAGACTCCGCCATTTTGGACTTTTTCAATAGTAAACGAAAATAATATTATTATTCAAATAATTGCGTCTTGTATCTTCTTAAAAAACTGAAGAACGGTATGTCGAAATATGCCATTTGATTAAAAAAATGCATTTAGATCCTTAGATGCAAAATAAAATTTCATGATATTTTTTCAGTATTTTTCAAATATGGGAAAAATACATTAAATGAGTGGCGCTCGAGTTATGTTGAAGTATTTTATTACTTTTTATCAGAAAAGTGCCATTCGTTGGTGAATTTTTCACCATAATAGGTTGCTTTCGAATATTATTTTATGATATGCTTAGCATACGTATGCGGTTTAAAATATTACCACTCTGCCGGCCATTATACAAACTCAAAAGTTGTCGAGTGTTAGTAAACAAAATAAAACTCTTTTAGGATTCATTAATTATTTTTAAGTTAATTTAGTCCGCGTTGAATACATTTTGAGAGCAAAATGTCACATAATAAGTTTTAATTTATGTATTTGAAGTTGCCTTGAAGAACCCTTTAAGAATATAGAATTAAAACTTAATGGTTTTAATACAGTTTTGAAATTTAGTCTTGAAGGCCTTTTTTAGGATGGGCCCTTTTTGGCTAGAAGCTGCTTTATGATGGTCTCAGGGATGTCTTGAAGATCACTTGATTTTATTCGAAATTTTATTGTATAGTTTTAAAGCGATCTTGAAGATCGGAATAAGAGCATTGATGTTACTTGGGCAATGGTTAATAATAACAATTTACATATTTATTAAATGAAATAACGCATGACGCACGTTTCGGTGAAACTTCACCTGCTTCAGATGCTAAATGCAAACGTTTTGCATTTACACATCAGAAGAAGGCAAAGTTTCACTAAAATGTGCATCATGCGTTATTTCATTTAATAAATGTGTGAATTGTTTTTATCTACCATTATTTTAATACTGTAGTTCTCCGTATTTTCAAGTTTGAATGATTCTTCCGAGAAATTAGCACTAATATTTATCAATGTAATTCCTCAAATTAAACAGGCTAACGATAAAAAACTTTTTTACTGAAAATAATTCATTCTTATGCTCTGTGGAGTGCTGAAACTAAATATTTCACTTAAAAATCTGTATCGCCTACCATTTCTTCTCATTTTATAGTTGAATTTGTTGAATAATTGTAACATGTAGGTACGCATTTATTCCTGTTGTTCATTCTGTACATATGAGAGAAGGTAATGAAAACCTAGAAATACTGTTAAATAAAATAGGCTATTCTGCTCATGGTTGGATATGTGGTGATTCAGAAGTATTATGTATGCTGCTTGGTCAGCAAGATGGCTTTATCAAATTTCCATGTGTCTTGTGAGAACGGGACAGTAGGGCTAGTTAACAACATGCGTGCAGAAATAACTGGCATATGGAGGAGTCTTTAAAACATGGGAAGAAAAACATTCTACGCAAAAAAATTGTAGATCTAAAATACGTGCCCCTTCCACCTCTACATATAAAGTTAAGTATCATGCAACAGTTTGCCTGAAGATGAACCTTGTTTCAAGTATCAGTGCGAACATTTTCCACGCATTTCAGAAGCTAAAGTAAAAAAAGCATGGGTACCTGTCATTCAAGAAAATCTTTACAAAAATTCTTGGGAATTTTACTACTACTGCGGCTAACATATTGAAGAAGTTTAAAAATTTAGAATATTTGATGTGTCTGAAAGGTCACTTTTGAACAGTCACTTTGACTACTTTCCTAACATGAGATGTTAGTGAGGAGCAAGGTTAACATTTTCCCAGGATATTAAAGTTATGGAAAAGTGCTACCAGGGTTGCTGGAACACCAGCATGATGAGGGTCTACTGTTGGTCACTTCGCCGATAAGTTCAGCAAGCAACTCATCGTAGAAAAAGCTACACGAGAAGCTTCAAAGAAAAAAGATAAAAAAGTATAAATCAATTCCAGCTGACAAGTGAAACCTGTATTTCATCACTCTTTTAAGTAGCCTACTGTAAATACAAACCATGCTAATTATATAACATATATATATATATATATATATATATATATATATATATATATATATATATATATATATATATATATAACGTGTGAGACTTTTTTTTTATTTTTTATATTTTTATATATATATATATATATATATATATATATATATATATATATATATATATATATATATATATATATATATATATATATATATATATATATATATATATATATAATACTATATAATGTGAAGAAAATTGGTCAAACGCGTTATGGGTGATCCAGAAGAACTAAGACCAGATGTCGGCCTGTGTTATTTTTTCCATTGATATATTAGTGATAAAAAATAGGTCATAGAGTTTTTTTCATATTAGATCCACAATTAAAGATAAGTCAACTCGATTTATCAAACCAGGTTGAGGTTAACTCGGCCCAAACCAAGTTTCAATTGCAGGAACTCCTGTTGAGTTTTTTTTTCGCAACGATACTGGCAACTCGATTTGAAGTTCGAAATGGGCCAGATCATGCGTTTTCTTGATCCGATGCATTTGGGATATTGTATGGAATCGTTTTCGCTGGAGCTCGCCCCGAAGACACGGGCACTGATTTGTGAAACTCGTTTTACGTTGAAATTTTGTTATCTACTATCTGCCTGTGTTTATCTTGATCTAGAACCGCCTGATTCTATGGCGCAAAGCATAATAAGAAAAATACAGACGAAAAAATTAAAGCCCCGCACTCGTTTGATGCCCTAACAGTCCCTTAGAATCAAAACTTTTGAAATTCTGTATGTACAATTTTTTGGAGCGGTAATGACGAAAGAGGATGCATAAATGGTCTAGGTCAATTTGGAACAACTTATTCCAAATTGATCTTTTTAGAGAAAGTGGAAGGTAATAGTGAAGATGAAAACCGATTTGTAAAAGCCTTGCAGCCTCTTTAAATTGGATAAGAGGGTTGAAAATTTGTTTGTGAATTAAGCTAGTGCTAGAAAACTGGTTCTAAGACTTTCAACTTATTTCTTCCAACATTGGCATTTCTATGTACAAATTTCATGTTTTCATGTGCATCTCTTCAGCACCTTCAAATTGACTTAAATGGTTGAGAATTGTGTTTGAATAGGCCAAACTATAGAGATTTGAGGTGAGTATTTTGTGTAAAAATTATTAGAATAAAACAAGCTGCACCATTGTTTGGAGAATAGTTTCAAGTGATATAGTGAGATGTTTTTCACTAGAACTCATTATGTATTACTTTGTTAGTAACAATTTTTTCTACCGCTTTTTTTTTAGTTTTTTGCTTATAAAATTAAAACTGTCAGGTTAATCGTAATGGTGTCAAGAGAGAAGTTATAGAGAATGAAAACGAGAAGAAAATGAGAGATCAAACGACTCGATCGGCGAGTTAGTCTAGGAGAATATCGAAAAAACCGACAAAAGTCCCGTATTGTCTAAAATTCATAAGTTGTAGCGTAGATCCTCTGGCCAGTATTAGTTTTTAATATAAACTTTATATGTGCAGAAAGCATATACTGTCTGCTGTATACTTTTTGAACAGTGGTCGTTTGAATTTTTACCACACAATTTTCCAGCAGGCCTAAATGCGACTGGTATGATCCGATTTAAATTTACAAAAACGATTTCGAAAGAAGAATTTTAGAAAAATGTTAGAAATGAAGCTGAACATCACAAGAAATGGCCGAGCGCTCGGGACTAGTTGAAGAGTTGAGGAGAGCAGCATACAAGGTGAAATTTTCAAGTTTTCGAAGTATATATGACGTTCATAATGTTAGAAGCCAATCATTCCAATTTACAACAAACTATCATAAAATCATACAATTCGAAAGTGAAATTAAAGATTTAACAAGTTGTAATGTATAAGTAAATGACAATTCAATCTGTGCAGAAACATAAATTCACATTATAATTCACGCGTAACATTCAAATAAAGCATCAATGGAAATAATAGATCTAAATCTTCATGACTTTGATAAGATTTTATTTCATCTGTTATCTTCATTTATAATGGAGTTTATGTTAGGTAACTGTTTCCTTATAACCGTATACTATTTTGACAATGCTAATCTGCATTTTAACAACAGAATAGATTTCATATTCCTAACATTAGTTCTATTCTACGGTATCATGATGGAATATTGGTGTTTTCTAATCTTAACAAATTATTTAATGGTTTCAATGAAAGAAAATTATTTTATTATTGAAGTCATATAATTTGGCAAGTAAAGTGGCTGAAAATATCGAAATTATTAAATCTTCACTTTTCTCAGATTGACAGTGGGATCAATTACATGGGAATCCAAAGATCGAATGTTTGAATTTTATGGTGCCAAAAAAACCCTTTGATGAGTTCCATATTCCATTATAGTCAAGCATCATTTGGATGATGATACTTATGGCGAAGCATCAAAATATTATAAGAATGTGAAAATTTTCCACAAATTGAGTAAAATGATTCAAATCTTTCATCTGTGACATCCCTTTCGAAACACAGTCTTTTGATTCATTCAAGTGGCCATCCATAATTTACGTTTACCTTAAGGGGGAGGAAGGGGATCAACAAAGTGTGACATCGTATGATAAGGAGGGGGAGTCATAAACTTCGTGACGTCACTCATCTATAAATCTAAAGCATTGGAACTTTAAACTTCAACTTTAACGTAAAACTGATATTACCAACTGTATTACCTAATATCATTATAAAATTTAATTTTAAGGTGACAACAAAGTGTGACCTTATGTGATAAGGAAGGGGACTACCTACCCATAAACTTCGTAATATCACATGTGTAAATCCAAAGCATTGAAACTACTAAGTTTAAACCTAATGTGAAACTGATATTACCTGCGAGTTTTATATTATTTCAATATTTCGTTCGCCTTCCCTAAAAATGTATTTGAATTTTCTAAAATCTTTATTGTTAATATTATGAAAACGGATTTAAATGAAAATATATAAATAAATTTGCCACCATAATAATTCCTGACTTTGAAATTGCAAAATATGTGACATCACACCAGAAGGGGTCACACAAATGTGACCACCTGAGTTAAGGACGGACGGGGGCTCCAAAAATCAATATATCTGTGTGACGTGACATGTGATCTATGGATGGCCCCCTATGACAGAATATTTATAATATGTATTCTTTCGACTAAACAATAGTTCATTATAGAAGAATATTAAACCTTCAGTGTAGGTATATAATTCATTCAGACATCCAAAAAGTATCGCCTGTAATTAAAATTTTCATATGTTACTTTTAGACGCGAAAATCCTTTTTTCAATAATAGAATTGAAAATGTGAATTTTCTAATAATTTATTGTATTATTTCTGTATCTAATAGAGATAACCAGTAGCACATATCGTCCTCATATATATAGGTAACGAAATTTGTTAAAAGTGATGATGATGTTTTTAACATAAATAAAAATCTCTCAAAAATATTCATCAGAATATTGGTTATATTTTTAAACTTTAGAACATCTAATTTCAACGCGACTCAGGTTTGAGTATGATGGATATGTTTGTTTTAGCACTCGTGACTATTGAAAGAGTTTCCTCCCGATATATGAATACAAGTAAGGATATTTCCTTACCTCTTTTTATGGATCCTCCTGTACCCAATAACGAAACACACTCCCGATATAATACCGGCCAAAACACTCACCCCTAGTCCAGTTCCCACAGTCAGGGATAACGTATCCGATGGCATTTTTTCACTCCCGTTTTTCTTCTAAAGTCAGAGTCACTTTCAAAATATTCCCATCCTAATAGCTACCAGAAATCGCACAAACGTTTGAACTTCGAAAAAAACTAGATCGAACTTTCACATTGCCACAAAACTCGAACTTGGCGGCTGGTCACATGAGTTTCGACTTGATTGTTGAAATAATCAGTGTTCAAACAAATCTCGATGCTTGGAATGGAACGAACTTCTTGGCCTTGTGAAGGTAAATAGAATTCGTTTGTTTTGTTATTGCCACACAAATTATTAATAGTGAAATGGAGATGAGGAAAGGAAATCACCAGCGCTGGGTCACCGGATGAAATTGAGAATGCATACTTTCGATTTTGTACCTATAATTATGTTTGCGGTTACTATCAGTTCGTTTTACACTTCCTTTTTTCCTGTGTTAATTATAAAAGTCTCAGAAATGTGATACTGTTCTTCTATATCAAAACAATTTTCATGAAAGAAGTTAAATTAAACGAATTTTGATATGTACAGTTCAATTGCGGGCATAATGTGAATTTCTCTTTTGAATATACTTAAATATAATAATTGTATGAATGTTTATCCAATTTGTTTATAACTTTAGATAACAAAATGTATAAATGCTTGTGAGATAAACTTAAAATAAAAAAAAATTATTCAAGATCTAATTGTCACAAGAAATATTGATGACATTGAGTTTAATCACTATTGAAATTAAAATAGCTGCAAATTTGGACACAATAGATTCAATTCAGAAATTTGCACTTAAAAGGCCTGAAACGTTATTTTAGCAGGTTTTCACTTTGAAAACCTGCTTATTAAAATGGTTAAAAATTAAGATAGTTTTTCGTTTCATGACTTTTAAGATGCTTGACACCAAAAACTCAATCCCTCTTTCTCTCTCTCTCTCTCTCACTCTCTCTCTCTCTCTCTCTCTCTATATATATATATATATATATATATATATATATATATATATATATATATATATATATATATATATATATATATTCGAAGTGTTGTTGCCTACGAACTATTTCTAATCTCTTGATAATTATTAGCAATAACAGGCTTGTTGAATCTTAAAAAACTCGATTTTATTAAAAAGTTGACGTTTCGCCACGACATTCGTGGCTTTATCAAAACTTTTGCAAAAATTGAAATTCCTTTGACATTTACTGATTTGAAAAAATTTGAATAGAAAAAGACTACTATGTTTCACTAAAATTTTTCGGCTGTGGCCGTTCTTTGTTATTTATTAGAGTCAAAAAATAGAGTACTATTTATCTTTTTTTCAAAAATTTCTCATTGCGGCTGTGGCCGTCTTCAGTTATTAATTACGTGCTATTTAGTCCAATATCATGTACAAAATAGGTTTAAAATATTTGATTGTTGTCTTTAAAAAGACATTACTTGTAATTTTGGAGATCACATGTTCTAAACTATACTTTCTTTTTAGAAAAATTGAAAATTCTAGATGTTTTAATAAAATCGAGTTTTTTAAGATTCAACAAGCCTGTTATTGCTAATAATTATCAAGAGATTATATATATATATATATATATATATATATATATATATATATATATATATATATATATATATATATATATATATATATATATATATATATATATATATATATATATATATATATATATATATATATATATATATATATATATATATATATATATTTATGTTCGTATGTATATGGCCAGGGGCGGCTAGTCGAAGGAGGCTAAGCCTCCTCAATAATATTCCGTGTATCACTAATATATTATATTGAATAGTCAGCATTCAGCATATTCATTTAATCAAAATCATATTATTTTATGCACCTACCTTCCTTCCAATCTACATTATATAATATAATTTATTAATTAAGATGGAAGGTATTTACATTTACTGCATTTCATTCATTTCAAGATTTGTGGCAACGCTGCGGAGGCATGGAAAGGTATATTCTCAACGTTCATTATTCCTGCCACAGAAAAGCAAACAACGGTGCAAATACTCCGAATGAATACTTCATTGCAATAGAAACGCAAAACACATGTAAATGGCAACACCGATCGAGACCCAGTCTTATACAATGTCGACCAATCACAACTATAGAATTTCGCGTGACATCGAGTGAATTCGTTGGAAAGCATTAATTGAATCGTAGTGTGATCGTAGTTACTAATGGCCGAAAACAGCAGCGTGTTTACTTATATTGCTCGCGTATTGTTTTAAAATGAGTTTGGTTACTGAAGTTAATTTCAAAAATTTCAATGGTGACTTAGTGGAATATTTGTTATCCCATAACTTTAGTGCACTGAGTTATGAGGATAAAGTTTTGATAAAAACATTGCTGCGACCTACCCCTGAATTAAACAATTTGGTGCAGCGTAACAGACAACAAAACCGCGGTTTTAATACAAGGAATTATGAGAGACATCCTTGCCTAACCGGATCACAGGTAAAAAATAAATTATTTTGTTGGCAGTGTTTACTTTTTACTAGTGAAAATGTCTCTGCTTGGGGCCGCTTAGGATTTGAGGATTTAATTCTATACCTAAACCTATAGTTGAAAGTGAGGAATTTTCCACCGATAAAGTAACTTTAAATACAGCACGCGGATTAATATCTTACTTACAAGATAAGGAATTTATATATTTTTTAAACATCTTTAAATTAATTTTTGAACAAACAGAAATAGTTTTTCAAATCTTACAGCAAGTTTTCAGATGTAATTTACTCACGAAATCGGCTCAAGTTTCTTTTGAAAAAAATTTCAGAATTTCGTGCAGAAGTATATTTTAAAAAACTATTTTCTGTATTTCAAACTACTGATGATACGACTCAATTTAGCCCAAAACGAAAGAAATTCAGTTACGCAGATATGGAGCTTCACTATAAGCAAATATTTTATGAAATTTTGGATACTATTAGGGGTCAAATAGAAATAAGGTTCTCTGATTTGAAAGAACTGCATTTCTTCGACTTACTAAATTAAAATTTGTTAACCGGATTTTCGGCTAATTTTCTAACCTTTTGAAAAATTTATGTCAAAAATACACTTTTTTTGATAAGGTGGCCATAAAAAGTGAACTGTGTGTTGTTTATAATAACAATGAAATTTTGGGGCAAAATGAAAATCATGTGAGGACTATTAAATACCTTTTTGATAATGATTTGAATCAAGATTTACCCCAAGTTTATAAACTCTTATGTCTAATTGTTTCTATCCCGGTGACATCGGCTTCCACTCTTAAGAGAATTAAAGCTTATTCACGAAATTCAATGAGCCAGGATCGTTTGAAAAATATTAGTTTGTTGTCTTGATGAACAAAACTAAATTTGGATTTACTACGTTGATTATCACAAAATATTTTGAAAAATATAACACTGCGATTGCAATTTCGGTCACTAGACCATCATCGGGCAGATATAAGAACTTCTTAACTCAATCTGCCCGATGATGGTCTAGTGACCGAAATTGCAATCGCAGTGTTATATTTTTCAAAATATTTTGTGATAATCAACGTAGTAAATCCAAATTTAGTTTTGTTCATCATGTTAAATTATCACGTAGTAACGACGGATTCCATCAACTATTTAGTTTGTTGTCTATTGAAAAGGAATTGGTAAAACTTTTGGCGAAAGACAAAAAATTTTATAAGTATATTATAGATCATTTTGCTAACGTTAAAGATCGCAGAATCCCGCTAATCTTCAAAAATATATAATAACTTTTTATTTGCTCTCACCAGCTGTTAACAAATTCGTTAAGTAGGTAGGTAGGTACCTATTTTGTGAAAGAAAAAATTTGATGAATTGATTAATTGGCTGAGAAGAGTTTTTGAGATTATTGTAAATAGGAGTTGTAGGTCTCAAGGTAGACACTCGAAAGTGAAAATAAATTAATAGCTTTGGGTGCTTGTTTTACTTTTATTTTCTTTAAATTATAAGGCGGTTGACCTTGAAATCCTAAAAATTTTCGCCTATGGTTTTTTTTTTAACACCTCTTGTAGCCTCCTCAAACCAAAACCTCACGAGCCGCCACTGGTATATGCTTATGTATTCTAGCGTTGGTTACACGATAACGGGCGCAATTTTGAAGCAATAGGGTTGAAAGTTTGTAAATAGGTAGTTTCGTATGATATCTTGGATGGGATTGTTTTTGGTTCGAATTGGTTGGGGGATTGAACCTCTGGGGGGGAAATAAATCTTGTTTACACGATTAAGGTTGCAATTTTGAAGCAATAGGGTTGAAAGTTTGTAAATAGGTAGTTTCGTACGATATCTTGGATGGGATTGTTTTTGGTTCGAATTGGTTGGGGGATTGGCCTCCTGGGGGGAAAATAAATCTTGTTTACACGATAAAGGTTGCAATTTTGAAGCAGTAGGGTTGAAAGTTTGTAAATAGGTAGTTTCGCATGATATCTTGTATGAGATTGTTCTTGATTCGAAATAAATCTTATTTCCACGACAGAAGGCGCAATTTTGTAGCAATAGGGTTTAAAGTTTTTATCTAAGTAGTTCTGTATGATATCTTGAATGAGATTGGTTTTGGTCCCAATTGGTGGTGGGGTTGACCCCCTGGGAGAAGAAATAAATCTTATTTACATGATGTAGGTCGCAATTTTGAAGTAATAGTGTTCAAAGTTTGTAGGTAGGTATTTTCAAAAGATATCTTGGGTGGGATTGGTTTTGGTAATAATTGGTTGGAGGGTTGACCTCCTGGGGGAAGAAATAAATCTTGTTTACATGATAAAGGGAGTAATTTTGGAGCAATAGGATTGAAAGGTTGTGGGTAGGTAGTTTCGTATGATATATTGAATGAGGTAGGTTCAAATGCGAATTGGTTGGAGGGTTGATCTCACCAGGGAAATAAATCCTGTTTACACGATAGAAAGCGTAATTTTGGTACCATAGTGTTGAAACTTTGTAGGTAGGTAGTTTCGTACGATATCTTGAATGGTATTTATTTCTATATGAATTGTTTTTAGGGTTGACCCCCCAGAGGAGGAAATAAATCTTGTTTTCACGATAAAGGACGCAATTTTATAGAAATAGGGTTGAAAGTTTGTAAGAACGTAGTTTAGTATGATACCTTGGATGTTATTGGTTTCGGTACGAATTGGTTGGGGGTTGATCCCCCGGGGAGGCATTATACATTAGAGGTCTCATTTTTTATTTGAATTTGGAAAAAAAATCATAATTTAATGAATATGTTTTATAAACTGTATACGTTATGAAAACTTGCTCTTCTAATGAAGCTCGCTGCGATAGAGTTTTTTTTAAGTTAATGTCACTATATAATTTTTTAGTATGAAATCTAGAAACATTTTCTCTGGCTTGTTCAGTATTATTCATGATAGTATTTGTTGATTTTCTTGTAAACATTGTATATATCTTACTTCTTTTGGGAATATGTGCAAAATGAAAACTAAGTACATTTGTTTCCTTGCGAAAAATATCAAATTTATATAAAAATGAATTTTGCTCGGGGACGGCATCTTTTATCCAGCACCTCGACGCCAACATTCCTTGGAACGTCCCTTATTCAGAACGTAATATTCAAATTTGTTATTTCACTACTTTAAATATGTATTAAATAGTGATATGCACCCAAAGATGCAGTTTTCTTCAGATTGCTTCATGCAGTTGGCTTAATCTACCTACTAGTAAGTGAATATCTCAAAATACATAGCTTCAGGGTTCATAGGTTTCAGAAGATAATACTGGCCAAGCATTCGACTTTCAAGTATGCAAGCAGTGACTTACTTAACGCCAGGAAACCACTGAAAAAAACTCATGGCAGACCAGTCGACCACGGGGTGCGAACCCGATACCTCCCGAATTCTAGCCAGCGTATCTAAGTACTTGACTTACTAGCTCAAAAACAACCGATGAAAACACTAGACAATCTGTTTCACTCTGCAACTAGCAAAAACACCAATTGAAACAAATATGATTCCAAATAGTTTTCTTTCAAGAAAAATCTGAAAACTTAAGGATTCCTTACAAAATATGTACCGGGTGGCCAGATAAGAATGCGAAATGCTGTATCTCGTAAACTATTCGTCGTTGAGACTTGCGAAAAAAAATTTATGACTAAAGTGGCGAACAGAAAATCCTGGAAATTAAACTAACAATAATTTAACATGGCTGACAGGGAGCGTAACCGCCATCTCAAACTTTTGAAGTAATTTTTCTCTGAAATGAATCTAGTAAATTTATCAAGAAAATATATGTGTTTTCAAGCTAAGCTTCATTCGAGTAATTTTTGTTCAAACCTTTTTGACGTATCTATTGAAATGAAATGGTGGGGGTGATTCAATGTTTTCTTGAATAAACAGCTGTAACTCCTGAACGAATGAACAAACTTTGACAAAGTTGGTCTCCTTGGCAAAAGCATTTATTGCTCCCTCAAACCTATCTTACCTGTGATATGTCAAATTTCTAGTGATGCCGCTAGAGGGCGTTTTTTGACATAATAACAGAAAATTGCCAATTTCTCTGAAAAACTAAATGCAATAATCTGACTTCTTTTCCATAAAAATGTAGTGCAATGATACCAAAATAGGTTATTGACTCGATATCTTATCCCTAGCCTAAAATTTAGTTATCATTTAATTCTAAAAAGACGCCATTATACGGTTATTTATTTGTCCTTTTCCAAGAAGCAATGATGAAATTTCATAATTGTATGATTTTTGAATAATAGCATTCTTCCTTGAAAATATTCAAACAAAAACGTGTAGGGGCATAATAATCAATCAATATTATATGCAAGTGCAAGGTAGTCAAAATATGAAGAGTAAGTCAGGGAAGAAAAACAAATGCCTAAAATTAACTTATCAACAAATATTAAAATTATACTTATAGTGGCAGTGTAATGAGTTTTTGTGGCACACACAAGTAAGGACTGAAAACTATTAAAATGCATTTACAAACGATGAAGCTGTTGATATGGTTGCAGTTTATTCTGAATGTCTTAAAAATGCTGCATTGGCACAAAGAGTATAGGGGAAGGTCGGGTAAGTTGACGACGTTAACAGAAAAAATTTATTACTGCTCGACGTTGAATTCATTTTTCAAATTGTTTATTTATATACAATAATCAATATCTAACACACATGAAAACATTAGGTAAATAGTATTCAAAAAACTGAACGGTTTTGTTTACAAAAATAAAAAATCAAGTACTAGAGAAATGCGTCATCTTACTCGAAGGTGGGCTTAGATGACGAGCATAAGTTGCATATGAATGCTTGTATACTAGAATAATCGGTACAAGATTCATACCACCATCTCAAGCATTGCGAGCACTAAAGCCAGTCTTCTGTAGGTGGATCTTCGAAATGCTAATCGCAAGCCGAACATAATGTAATTTCTACGTTATTTTACTTAGTTTCGCATATTTTTTTCTTTTCGTTTTTGGTTTCTTTCTGATTCTCAACATGTTTTTGTGTTTGCAGTCGTCTTTTCCTTCTGCCTTTCATCTTTCTAACTGTCTTTTCATTGGCGTGCTAGTGATGATACTGGAAGTAATTTTTCTACTTTTTCTGTTATCTGGTCGTTCATATTTTGGAAAAGGTACTATTGCAAGATTCACCACTATATACTGCCACCAACGCAGCAATCAAACTCACTTCGCTACAGGACCGCCTTTCGGAACTCCTGGTATATTTTTGTGGCATTCTGTAAAATGAAATGTAAGATGATAAAGTTCGCCATCTTACCCGTTGAGGTTAAATTTAAAGTCGGATATTATATTTCCACGACAAACAAGATATCGATAATAATTGTAGTAACATGCTATGAAATACATTCATTACTAGTAATTAAGCACAATCAAATGTCAACATTCCTCAAACAATTGGTCAAGAAGCTTATCTAACATGATGGTTATGTTAGAACATATATGCGAGATACACTCATTTGCACTGTATCCGCGAACGGTTCCGCAGCGTTGCAGGGTTGCGTTCATAACTTAACTTCCCTACAGTTGGCAAGATATCGGCACCATACAGAAAACCTACATTGTTACCTTTGAAGACATTACTAGCCGTTCGTTATCTTACCCACATCGTCAACTTACCCGACCTTCTTCTACAGTGCTGGATATCCAAATTGGCGTTCACGCCAAGCCAAGAGAATTTGTTAGGCATATTTGGGGAGAATAGATAATTTTTTACTGAAATTCTTAGGGTCGGAAGCTGCCAGTATTAGGCGAATTTCGCAGTAAACTCAGAAAAATTTTCGCATGGCGTACACGCCGATTTGGATATAGGCTGTGTATACCTACTCTTTGGGTCAATGCTGCATTTTGAAGACATTTAAAATATACCGCAATGATATAAACATCTTCGTCGTTTGTAAAAGGCATTTCAATCGTTTTCAATCCTCACTTGTGTGTGCTACAAAAACTACACTGCCCTTACAAGTATTATTTTAATATTTTTTGACAAGTTGATTTTAGGCATATGTTTTTCCTCCCGGGCCTGCTCTTCATATTCTGACTACTTTGCACTTGCAAAGCAAAAGTTATTTGGTCGAAAAATTAGGGCCTCAAAGCATAAATCTAAGGCAGTTTGGAATGTTATCAAAAACTTATCTGGTAAACAGAAAAGGAAATCTACCTTTAACGGCTCAGAGGATTTCTCAAGGTTGGTTTTGATAATTATTTTGTGAATATTGCACCCAACTGATATCGAGAACTCCATAAAAATGAAAATAGGAAAATATGAATAGGAATCTTAAAAGACTAGAGAAATCATTTCTCATGTTTGAAGTGAATGAATTAAACAACTAAAAACTGAAAAATCATGTGGTCATGACATGCTTCGTATCAAAGTTATAAAAGATTGTATTGTAGGCACACATCGTATCGCCTCTCAGCAAGGGCGTCGCCAGGGGCGGCAGGTAGGGGCAGTTACCCCCCCCTAGAGATTCATTTGGTCAAATGCGCAAAGAAATCAAAGTCCAAAGTCAGAGTTAAGACTGAATCCGACGCGAGCATTTGCGTGTCCATAATTGTAATCTTTTGTCGAATCATTATCTACGTTGATTTGCTATTGTTATGGCCAGCATTGCTATAAACTGTGTTTTTAGGTTACGTTTTTTTTTTACTGTAAAAGTTGGGAAACCTAGATATACTAAAAGTTGTTTGCTTTGATACCCATCAAAATGAACAATTCTTCGTACAGATTTTTCAACGTTTGCTTTTCACCCACTGGAGTTAGCTTGGATAGTGATTAAAAAATCTTCGTATGGTATACAAAAGGGAATAGATTTTTTTAGTTATCATTCTTCTACCTACCTATATGAAATATATTGTTTCACAGTGAATTTAAAAAGAAAAAAGCCTAGCGGAAGCGGAAGCAGTGACAACGATGAACAGGATGAAAAACTTCAAAAGGAAAAAGAGAACAGAATGGAAAGAATATCGCATGATTCTAGGTCGGTTACCGCAACGGGAGATACTCAGTCTCAGGAACTAGTTCCGAACTCTTATATAGGCATAAGTCCTTATGATGATTCCTGCTGACCTGCTGATACCTTGCTCATCCAAAGATCTGGACTTGGATCCCGATTCTTCAATAGATGACTGCAACGAAAATGACATCGGTCGATTTATTGGACGAGCATCGTTGTTATCAACCGAAAAGAAGAAGGAATTGATGGAAAATTGTTGGTCCCCTTCTGCGACATACAATTCTGCGGAAGACGCCAAACATTTGAAGAGAAAATTTAATTATTCCTGGTTGTAAACGTACTCTCCATGGTTGGCTTATTCCAGGCTCCAAAAAGGGTCCTTTTGTAAATATTGTATGTTCTTTCCGCCAAATCCAAGCACTTTGAGAGGCCTATTGGGATCATTTATCATAAGGCCATTTTGTAAGGACAAAAATGTTCACGAGCAGTGCAAAAACCACATGGAAACCCACTTCCATAAGGCGGAAGCTGCTGTTATAACATCTATCATTTCCTACATCACATTTTGAGGGTCGCATGATTTAGCTCTGAGAGGCAAACATTATGGCGAAGGTATTATCGAGGTCTTACACAAGCTGCGAATTGACGCGGGAGATTTCGTTTTGAAGAAAATCATCATTGAGCATGGGAAAAAGAATGCAAGCTATCGATCGGTTGATATTTCTGGCACTGAAAAATTATCACCAAAGGTCCAATAAATGTTTGTCGGATTTGTTGAGTTGAAGGATCTGGATGCGAAATCTATTGTATATAGCATCGATGAGTTTCTGACAAAAGAAGACCCTAATCCAAATAAATGCATCGGTTTTGGATTTGACGGTTGTTCAATGTCCGGAAAAGACTCCGGGTTACAAGCAATTCTACGCAAAAAAATATACGAAAGCTTTGTTCTTTCATTGCTCGTCCCACAAACTGAATCTGGTAATCAATGATCTGAACACGCTTCCTGAAATTCGAAATGCCATGGGAAAAAATTATTAGATTTTTTCGGGAGTCAGTTTTCAGAAGAAAGTTGATCTAACCGTAATTGATGTCCTAAAAGAGGTAAAAACCTTCTTTCCTGAAACAGGAAAAGTGTTGAAATTTTTGGTCGCTCTAATGTGCACAACGTATACGGTGGAGCGGTCGTTTAGCATCCTCAGGAGGCTAAAAACCTGGTTAAGAAGCACTGGAAGGGAAATATCGCCTCAATGGTCTGGCCATGATGTACAAAACATACAAGATTTTCATAATAAAGTGTTTGAAAAGTTCACAAAAAACCCACGAAGATTGTGTTTTAATCAACTTAATAATAAAAAAGTCTCTCTCGACTACTTCATTATTAAAATCTTGTAACTGTCAATGGACAATTTGATTGCCTCCAAATTCTTTTAATTCTATTATTATTTTATCCTATATTTTGTCCCTAATATTTTTTGTTCTATTATTAATAACTTTTCTTTTAACTGTATGCAAAATTCATACTTCTCCCATCCTCCATATATAAACTGCCCCCCCCCTGAACCACCGGCTGGCGACGCCCTTGCCTCTCTGCCATGTTATTAATCAATCTTTCAAATATGGGATATTTCGCGATGAACTGAAAATTGCCTTTGTCAAACTATTATTTAAGGGTTCTGAAAACGATATGAGTGGATATAGACCTATAAGTCTTTCATCTTCTTTTTCGAAAGTATTTGAAAAGATTCTAGTAAACATGTTCAAGAAGTTTTTCTTTAAACGAGCAAATATCTCAAAAACGGTTGCCTTCTTCAAAGATATCTAACCAGAAAGGAATTAAAATAGATAATAGAGATTTCATAGCCATTATAACTTACTTACCTTAGGAAATATAATTCCGAAGCTTCTTCAGAATTTTCATTAATCTGTATAAAACATACCAGCATATCATATTTTTCATAATTTCCATAAGCTGTATTATTCGAAGCCATTGATCAATAAAATAATAATACCAAAAGAACGAAAATAAACACCTTTATAAACCAAAAGTCGATCCGAAAACCGATGATATTGGTTTGACATTTATTTTTGTTTCTTGTCGTGAACAATAGCCATATATTTTTGAAAAGTTAAAAAAAAACAAATTTTTTAGTCTATAAATATACAGGGTATTCCATTTAAAAGAACATAAGTTTGCCTTATAACTCGAAAATAGTAAATACGTAAAAAAAATTATCTACACCACTGCATTCTACGGAAAAAATCTATAGGAATGTTATATTACCTTTCCGATAAGACGAAAGATAAAGGCCATACGACGGGGATCCCAGCATGCAACATTTTCAAAAATGCCCTGTATCTTAAAAACTAAAAGGCCTATTAAAATTCTATCGACGGCATCTTCAGTTTTACGAAGAAGTAGCAGAATGTCAAAAATTCCCGACTCAGTACTTTTATCCTTCATGAAACCGTGCTGATGTTTAGTGCATGTTTTAAATTTAAGAGCAAATTTAGTTGTGCTCGGATCATTTGTTCACCCGCGTTTTAAAATATACAACAGGGACAATAGGGAAAGAAAAGAGATAGATACTTTGGGATATATAGAAGCAACACCTTTGTCCTAAAAAATTGAGAAGAAAATTGGTGTGCCAAAAACTGACAGCATTGCAGAACTTCGAGAGGCAATTCATTTAGCCTTTCGAAATCTGTGAATGAGAACAGAGGTTCTTTTAAACGCTACTCAAAGAATTACAAAGATGTGCCAATTTTGCATCAGAAAAAATGGTCGTCAATTTGAACATCAACTTCAATTTTTTTTAATAATGTTATTTATTTGTGTTTGTAATATTGTTATCTACTTTACGCTACAAAACTGTTGATACAAACTTACTGTTAGAAAAAAGATCTATAGGTATGTTTTAAGTAAAAGATACCTAAATGCAAGGTATCCAATTCTTTGTTAGTAATATGTAACTTTCACTTGTTCATTGTTGTTATCCATGGCCTTCTATTGATTTATGCATTTAATTTCAGAAAATTGCCATTCATTCGCGCGTTTCTGAGAAAAAGTTTATACTATCAAATATTTTTGAAAAGGTAAAAAAGCAAATTTTATAGTCTTTAAATATACAGGGTATTCCATTAAAAAAATAAGTTTGCTTTATAATTCGAAAATAGTGAATATGTAACAAAAATTATGCATTCTACAGAAAAAAATCTATAAGAATGTTATATTGCCTACTCGATAAGATGAAGGATAAAATGCAACATTTTCAAAAATGCCCTGTATCTTAAAAACTGAAAGGGCTATTGAAATTCTGTTGACGGCATCTTCAGTTTCACAAAAAAAAAGCATAGTGTCGCGAAAACCGCAAACCTCTATCTTCAAAAATAACGGAGATACCATTCAAAAGTACCCTTGTACATTTTATTCAAAATTAAAGAAAACTGCAAGCAGCCGAACGCTCGAGACTGATATAAAAAAATGTCCTGCAACATACAAACCATTGTCTAAGCTGGCATATATGACTTCTAGGAATTGACAAGCGGCCGTTTGTGTAGATTTGCCACTGCGAAATCCGTGCTGGCAGCTGGATATTATGAAGAACTTATTGAGAAATTTTACCATTCTACTATAAACTATTTTCTGGAATACTTTGGATAGAATGATGAGAAGAGAAATGGGGCGATAATTAGCCTTGTCAGTCGAATCGTTCTTCTTGTACACAGGAATTACTTAGGCAGTTTTTCATATCAGAGGAAATTTCAATGATGTTATAGATACAGGCTACATGAGACGAGATCAGCGGTGCCAATACTTTCAATATTTTCGTAGAGATAAAGTCAGGACCAGCTCTAGTATTGTTCTTTAAAACATTGATCATTTCTAGAACTTCCTCCGGTATGACATGAAAGAAAATGTATTTTCGGATAAATCATGAGTCGTACATGATTCAGATATGATATATCCGTAATGATCCGTAAAAAAAATATTGTCCAAATGCTTCTGCTACTTCCACAGGATCAGAGAGAGATCGACCATTTACATTTAAAGGTTTATCGTTCAAAAATTTCCTTTTGTGAGCAATCTCGCAATCAACAAGCTTCCAGACTGTTTTACTTTTGTTGTCGGATTCAGACAAGATGTTACTGTAGAACGACAATTTACTTGACTTGAGCAACAGCTTATATTGATTCTTAGCAACTCTATAGGTATTAGTCATCTCCTCGGATTTTAGGTTCACATTCAACCAGTGCAGATTCCTCAGATACCTATCAGTTTTCTTGATTTATATATCCATATATTTATATATATATATATATATATATATATATATATATATATATATATATATATTATAGGTATATATATTATATATATATATATATATATATATTATATATATATATATATATATATATATATATATATATATATATATATATATATATATATATAAATACATGAGAGACAGCCTTATGCTTATTCATCATTTTTCAGCTAGAGAGCACAATTAGATTCTTAGAACTGTAAGTTTGATTGAAACTCTCAACCTGGAAACATCGTTCTGAAGCAAATCGTTTATTTTTAAAAACAGTTTCTTCGTGTCGAAAATAAAATTGGCGACGAGGATGGGATTGCTAAATTAATCCTTCGTTAAAAAGAAGTGCAATAAGTGAATATCAATTCTTAAGAGCAATTCGAACTTTAAAACACATAAGCTCAGTTGTTATCTCACAGTGACGGCGAAATTAGGCAGTACCGGTCCTAAGTTCAACTGACCATTGAAGAAATCAACAAAGTGCATAGCAAGGGTAGCGCCGAGGACTCGACTTTAGAATAACTTCCTGTTTTTCCCATGGTTTTCAGTCCAAAACCTACTCCCTATAACAAAAAGTTGTAGCAGGTCATTAGTAGATTAAGAATTTGTTTTACATTTTAATTATTTTAAATCTCATTTTTAGTCTAAATAGATCTACAAACTGCTTTATTGACTACACCGCATATTACGTTTGACTTGACAGTACAGACGATCGAGAATTATATGTCTCAAAAATCACAACTAGATGAGAACATGGAAACAACCAGTGATTGCACCTTCGAAAACGTTTCCTTCTCAACCTATTCATTTACAACAAAGAACAGTACCTACTACCGCAAAGACAATATCCGACGAACAGTCAGGTTTTCGGAAGAAATAACAAGGAAACACCTAAAATAAACGTGTTTCGACCATATAATAATTATGTGGCGTATAAAAGACTGACTCCTATGTCGACTATTTCTGTAAGCCCAACAGCTCAAAAACGTCAAACGACAGGGAGTTCGCAAATACCGCGTAATCAATATCAAAATCAATGCTTTAATAATTTTCAAAATATGAGAGAAACACCGAATAATTTCATATCCGAAGAACTTACTAATCTCGACGCGGAAAATAGCGAAGAAAATGTAGATGAAAATTACGAACTTGACAACCATCCTTCGGATGAAAATTCTGAAGCCTATGAAGAAGTTTGTGAAAATTTTCGGATAACGGCCTCGGATA